>KZ808825.1:227696-257342 GCA_000696205.2 Oncopeltus fasciatus
GGGGGGGGGGGGGGAGCGTTACACATCAGAATTATATTCATAAATATCTTCCTTAACAAGCGATTTTCGTAAAGCTTTGTGTTTGACATAAACGTTAAAAATTATATTTTATATTACATTATAGTTTATACATTTTTTTCGTCACTTACACAACACAAATGATTTTGCAGCTATTAATTTTCTTCTTCTTCAATTCCCCCTTTCACTCATCTGATGTTATACAAAAATTAATTCTTCCAATGATTTGCAATGAAAGGCCTAAATACGGAATTTAATTACTATTTGTTAGAAATGGGAAATTCATTCGTGAATTTTTTTTTTTAATGGGTTTTTTACAGATTAATAAGACGTAAAATGTACATCTTTACGTAACTTTAATAACAACAATGATCTTCATTCTCTGAACAACATCCTTCCCGTACAGGTTGGTTAGATGTTCTGAATTTGTCAATGCTCTTCATTCTGTGAACAACATCCTTCCCGTACAGGTTGGTTAGATGTTCACGTAGGTAAACGGTAAACAATGATAAACGGTAAACAACAATGAAATTAAAATTTAAAATTTTGTCCACTCTTTAAAACCCCTCCTCGAGCAATTCATGCCATAATGAAAATCGCCGTAAGGGGCATATCAAACGATGGCTTCGCAAGCTCCAGAATTCTATGCCGGGCGTCTAGATTGGTCAAATTAGTATCTTGTAAATGGTAAGTTTATTTTATTGATAATCTGTATCTGTGAAAGTTTTCAAATTAAAAACGAGAAGATAAGTTCGTCATTCAGCGAAATCGGACCAATAGGATTAGATGAAAAGTAAAATAGATGTTCTTTTTGTTGGGGTTTGGTCAAGGTAGGTCCAAGAAATACTATTTTAAAAATGTGTATTTTCTAAATTATATGCCAACGTTTCGGCTTACATTGTAAGCCATCTTCAGGGCTATCATGAAGGCGAAAGAAGACGTCCTATCCCTAAGTTCCCAGACGTTACCTCCCAAACGTTGGCAGATAATTTAAAAAATACAAAATATTTTTTTGTTTGGGTTCGGTCAAGATAGATAAAAAAAATAAAAATTTTAAAAAGAGTGTATTTTTAAAATTATCTACCAACATTTCGGCAGATAAGCCATCTTCAAGGCTATCATGAAGGCAGAGGGGACGTCGTGTCCCTAAGATCAAATTTTCATGACTGGGTCAATATCTACGGTAAAAGGAAAAAAAAAAATTTAAAATATACATTTTTAAAATTGAATTATTTGGATCTACCTTGACTGAGCCCCAACAAAAAAAAAACACATTTAATAATAAAGTCTACCATCAAAATAAACCTCTCCAGCTGGAAAGTAAAGTGTGAATGAAAAAAATTTTTTTTAACAACCGCCATAATATTCAGTTTAGAGTAATGGAACTCAACTATGATTTGTAAATTGATCAATGAACCATTGGTTAGAATTATTTCAGAAGGCACACAACAATATTGAATAATTTTAAGCGAGAGTTTACCTTACTGTAAATTTTTATTTAACGGCCTAGAAGAGATTAGTTATTTTTCTTAATTTTCCACTTTGTTGTGTTAATTTATTAGCGATGAGTAATTGGCAAATCGATAATAAATTTCAAAAAAAAAAAAAAAGAAGTGAGAGATAAATTCAAATGTAAATAAATATTCACTAACGATGTAGCTGATGGATTCGGTTAGTTTTTTCCGCGATGGACTTTTTTGATAAGAGGCTACATTTTGTAACTCTTCATTTCTTAATAAAGCCTTTCCTGAACTGAGATCCTTCCCCTTCCTATCAAAAACAAATAAAGGAAATAATTGGCAATGTGAGAACAATGCAGTCTTCCCATCAGTGATTTCTACCTTGGCAAAGATTACATCTCATTTTCTTTTTCTTACGGATCTTATCAAAGGCTTCCTTCCATTTGATAAATTGTTATAACTTAGAGAGATAAAACAATAATTATAACTTCGATAGATATTATTATTCATCTAGCTAAAATATCACTGTACCTAAAAACTCAAAATTCATAATTAACAATTATCTAAGAATGGGTTTAACCTTAATTTATAAATTTATATATTACACTGCACAACAAAAAAATATTTTTTGAATGTTTCCTACACTAAATTAGTCTATTTCTACTAATTTTGGGGTGATAAAAACGAAATTTTTTTCGAAAAACGAAAAATCGTGTAGGCCAGTTCACTTTTTTATAGTGAGATTTTCTATCCTGACTGTCCCACAGACACAAAAAACAACAGTACTTGGTGAACCCTAATTGCATTCCTAGGAGTATAGCAATGACTTTCAGATCACCACAGATTTGCCACTTGTGTTGTTCATATTTTATTGATTGGAGAAGTGTTTTCATATTTATATACGTTTCCTTCATGTGAACTGCATGACCTATAGGAATAGAAGGTGTTATGTAAACAAACATGTCTACCAACTGTTGGTGATGAAATATTTCATTTGTTGAAAACTCAATATATATATAATAGAATGATACTATATCTTGAAAACAAGAGCTAATATATAATTTTTATGGTCATTTTCGGTTTTAACACGTGGAAATACATTAAAATCAGCTAATTTCAACCCCGAAACAAAAACTTTGTTGTTCAGTGTTATTGGACTATAAACGCCTTAGCGCATATTTTTAATAAAAAGAACAACCAATTTCGGCAAATACAATTTTATTAAATTAATTGAATGAGTTCGTTAATGGTAGAAATTGATCGAGTAGGAAGGGGGTTTCGGAAGAACTGCAAAAAATGTAATTAAAAATAATGACCTAATATTTATTGCTATATATGTGAGGAGGTATTGGTCGTGGATTCGATCCTGGGATTTGAATAAATAAAAACCAGGTTGTAAACAAAACGTTTTTAATATTGTCAAAATTTTGGCCTAAATTTCAGGTCTTGTTCAGAAGAGAGGGGGTAATGGAAGGAGATAGTCCTCTGCTTTAGGGTAACTAAATCATGACTGTTTATGTGGTATTTTTTGGTCAACATCTAAAACCAGAGTCCCCTTTGGTAACATAATGGTAAGAATGCTTCTTGTGGTATATTTCCTTGTGTTAATAATAATTTATTAATGATTTAGTTACCTTAATATTTTAATATTTAAGTATGCAACTTCACGGATCGGGTGGGCTAGATTATTTATTTTTAAAAAAATTTTTAATTTGTTATTGAACCTTTTTGGTACATTAATTTAATAAATTAATTTTTGGTTGAAATGGGATGAGGTAGACAAAAATGAGAAAAATCTAACCAGCCAGTATAAAAAGCCAGGTTAAATGATTTTTTCTTTTGATGAACAATTAGTGTAAATTAAAATAAATCCCACCACGGAAGCTGAATAATTGGGGGAATACCCACTCGTAAATAATTATAAACTAAATTATATTTGTATTTTTATTGCATTATATCATGGTCAAAACATTAATTATAAATGTTGAAAATTTTGTAATTATAATAATTGATTAATCTTAGTAATATATGCTAAGCTGATATGCGTAATTGATTAACTAAAACAAAATAGGTACAAAAAAAATTATGAAAATAAATTGGTATTTATCAATTATTCATAGATATATTTCTGAAAAACTACATTTTGAACATAAGTGGCTAAATGAAAAGGATAGAGTTATTACCAAACCTAAGGAATGTTTTATTTTAATTGAATATGGACCATTTTAAAGCTTTGAATCAATGTTTACATAATACATTATGTATAATTATACATTTGAAGAGTATTTTCGAAATTTCAGTTCTTTTTTTTTGTTTTGTTTTTTTAAATAGCTTTATTGAATATCCATAAGTATTATTTATGTATTCTCGTAATAGTCGTTCTAAATTCATTATATTTACTTTCCTCATTGTCAGGCCTTTCTGTTAACATTAATTTTTTATTTCTTGCTATTTTCAACGAATTGTTAAAAGCAAACATTTTCGCATATATAAGTTTTTTTTTATAAACTTTTTTTTTTTTTTGTTATTTCGGTTTTGCATATTCTACAAAGTATTCTCGGTTCGTACTGTTTTAAGTTAAATTACTCCTTGTGCAGCGAAATTCTTCAACTCCTTATTAAACGTTAGCTGACAGAGTTCAATATAACTCGAGTCAACTTACTTGCCAAAATACTCATTTGAGTGCATCAGAACTAATAGCTGACTTTACTAAACTCAACCTCAGTATAAATATCTTTATATTTATAAGGATTTTAGAAAAAAATATTGAATGAATGATTCTTTCATTTCTCAGTTGAAGCTTGGCTGGAAAAGTAGAAATTCTCGTATTCTTTAGTAAACTTTAATAGCTTACTTTGCTCAAGAGTAAGTAAAATTATATTTATATTTTCGATGACTTCAAAAAACATTGAATGAATGATTCTTTCACTTCTCAGTTGAAGCTTTGCTAAAAGCGCTGGAAGAGTAGAAATTCTCGTATTCTTTAGTAAACTTTGATAGCTTACTTTGCTCAAGAGAAAGTAAAATTATATTTATATTTACGATGACTTCAAAAAACATTGAATGAATGATTCTTTCACTTCTCAGTTGAAGCTTTGCTAAAAGCGCTGGAAAAGTAGAAATTCTCGTATCCTTTAGTAAACTTTAATAGCTTACTTTGCTCAAGAGCAAGTAAAACTATATTTATATTTACGATGACTTCAAAAAACATTGAATGAATGATTCTTTCACTTCTCAGTTGAAGCTTTGCTAAAAGCGCTGGAAAAGTATAAATTCTCGTATTCTTTAGTAAACTTTAATAGCTTATTTTGCTCAAAAGTAAGTTAAATTATATTTATATTTACGATGACTTCAAAAAACATTGAATGAATGATTCTTTCACTTCTCAGTTGAAGCTTTGCTAAAAGCGCTGGAAAAGTAGAAATTCTCGTATCTTTTAGTAAACTTTAATAGCTTACTTTGCTCAAGAGCAAGTAAAACTATATTTATATTTACGATGACTTCTAAAAACATTGAATGGATCTTGTTTTTGTTTGTTTGAGGATGCAAAAACAATATCTTGAAAGTTTCACGTAAATAATTTTCACCATTTCCACATACTCCAATCACAGATTTTCCAACCTAATTTTTCGTGAGACTGTTCCGCTTATGCACTTGTTGGCCTACTTCAAATATCCTTGGAATATGATTGAAGAATAATTACTGCTATCCTTCAAGTGCTAATATTATTATCACAGATAAATCGCTGGTAACTATTTAACCGTTAAACATAAATAGCATTAATAGACAAATTGCTATCAATATAAATATTTTAAGTTAATACTGAAATAATAAGGTTATTTCAAATAACACATCATATCATTCAAACAATCATATAATTGAAAAAAGATAAAACTTTGCTGTGGAAATTATGCAATAGTTCTTGAAAACTTTAATGCCTGTTTTTCTGTAATTCCAACAAAAATTGGGAAAATTTTATTTATATGACGATAGAAAAAAAAGAAGAAAAATAAACTTCTACTTGTCGTATATTTATATTAATCCACTTCTTCTCCTCTTTAACGTCTGGTAACAATTTCTGGTCAGTGATTTCAAGACACAGTTAAATATTAAATTACATTAAATATAACAAAGTTATAGTCATATTAAATATAATTTAATATTATTATTAGTTATATTAAATTTGATTTACCCTTAAACGTATTAATTTACGTATGGACATGTTCAGTACCCTTTATTCATTTTTTCTCCCTCATATTATTAATTTTTACCATCATATTATTTAAAATTCACCTTTAAAAATAATAGTATCATAGTATCATCAGTATTATATAGGCAACCATAAAAATACCATTTACCATATTCTGAATTCTGGGAGTTTTAACTAATTCCTAGGCATAGCTTTCCTAAAATTTGCATAATTATTATGCTTCAACAATTTAGTACTAAACTTATGGATAAATTACTAAAGTTTTGAAAATTAAGAAATATTGTTTATCAATCAATGATATTTACCAGCATCCCGACGTTTGATTAAAAACATTTTTGGTGGCTTAAGAACAGTTTTTAATCACCAATTCAACACTTGGTTACAGTCGAATAATTGCCAAAAAATATAAAAACAAATAATATGGGAGATAAGATTTAAGAGTTCTCCAGGATTCAAAAGTTTGTTAAAAAACATATTACAGCTCGGCCATTTGCTAGTATAACTTAAACTCAAAGTTCTCTGAAGCTTTATTTAAATATATAATCTATGGCATGTTTTTATTTGTAGGCTAAACAGCATCATAGCAGGGAGTATCTAAAATGAACATTTTTATATACATACTTAATAACTACGAAGCTGATTAATTCGTATTATTCACGTAGTTCTTGCATTGCGAAGAGGAACGAGCCAAGGACTTATGACTTCTACTTAAATAGTCTACCAAAAATAGGAGTAGGCTTTGCTTAGCTCTTGAAAGAGGTTCCTCCTACTATATTTGCTTTAGAACAATCGTGTCTCAGCTAACTCTGAATAAATTGGCTAAATTGTAAGATTGGTGAGAAGGGGCATCCACGTCGTTCTCAAGGCATCACCATCACCCTCCCAACGGAGTAGTCATCAGGTCTTCTGCGCGTAGGGTTATGCTGATTTGACAAGAACTCTCTAGTCTGCAACTCTTTTACTGATATGAAGAAGAAATTACATTACTTCTATAAGATTTCTTTATATTATATAAGAATGGAGTCATAGTGATACTGTCAAAAATGCATACAAGGGAATATTTTGGGCATCCCTAAAAAATGTATGAAAATAATGAATTTCTTGTCCGTTCTTAGCAATATTTTGTTCTAAAGAGTCAGGAATATTTTAATCCCATATTTATTTTAGTATATCATTAGTATTTTATTCCTACTAAAAAATCATGATTAAGACATACACTTATATATTCAGTAAATTTGATATTATACGTTTCAAGCGACATGCAAAAAGCAGAAGTCATTCACACAGAGTAAACGAAGCATATCGTCCATGTTTCATTAAGATGGAAATAAATAGAAGTATGTACAGTTTCTTCTTCCGGGTTGGACCGTGTTAAGTTATCGATAGTTGCCAAACTTTCGCACATCCTGTGATGACTTCTTCACGGCTGACTGGAGAGTCTCCAATCAGCCCTGAAGAAGCCATCACAGGATGTGCGAAAGCTCGGCAACTATCGACAACTTGACACGGTCCAACCCGGAAGAAGAAACTGTACATACTTCTGACGACTGTGGAAGCCTACGTGAACATAAATAGAAGTATTTGATTAGTTATATACTATAGGCCGGAGACAGCAAAAAACGAAAAATGAGAGATGATTAAACTGGCCGAGAAGGTAAACATAGCAATGTTTTATAGTAAGTTTTATAAAATATAAACGTCATAAAATACACTTTACAACAATTTTTCTATATATATTTCTAGTAACACAAATAAAGATTAAGATTTTAAATTTTGTTCTACCCTTCGACCTATATTTTAGCCATTACCGAACTCATCTGACAATTTGCAAGAGTTAAATACCAAAAACATTTGGATTTAATAGCTTTCTTTTTTAATTTCTGACTCTAAAGCACTTAGGATAGGTGAAAATTTCAAAAGTCGCATCACGTTATCTATGTGAATAAGTAAATTTCCCTACGATAAATCTGACTAAAAATACCTGTCCGCAGATAGCTTTTCTACAATAGTGCCTGCTTTCATTAGAATTACGTCTATCTCTCTAAGATAATTAAATTCAAAGTTTAACGTTGTTATTGCTCCAAGACTAAACCATTGTACCTAGGGCTTTTTTCCCAATCTATATTGAACATTTGGCAATGGATATAATTGTCAAATTCAACACAGTCACATAATTAAGGCGACCACTGGTACCTGAAGCTTTGATGCTGCCTTGGTACATAAAGTTGAAATCTTATCATAGGTCCTATTAAGGTTTTTCGAAGCTGTAGACCTTTAAATATACGAAAATAAGACAGTGTCACATTAAAATATATATATAAATATATATATATTGTTATTAGCTGCATGGAATTTATTCAAAACAATTCGGCTAACCCTACTGATTGTGTAATTTAGTTTTATCGTTAAGATAGGATGAAGGAGATTTTGATAGATCAAAAGATAAGATTTAGCCCGAGTCAAAAGATAATAGCGAACTATTGTAATAAAACAATGTAGATGAAACAAAAAAAAAATAAAAAATCATGATTGCTAATAATAAACAGTAAGTGAGAGTCAGTCTCGTGTTAGAGGTAGCAATGGCGGGTTGTGTGAAGAATATCAAGGCGAATGCCAAGCTTGTCGTGTCGGAGATGACAGTTGAGCCAATGTTTGCCCTGTACGTGATGGGCTATACGGTATCAATGCTCGCGATGCAGAACCTAAATCTGGAGAAAGCTTGTCGAGTGAACTTAGGCTTCAACGAAACAGTCTGCAATGCACTGACTGTCCGGGAGACCGCCGGCTACGAATTCGCCGAAGAAGCCGTCCAAGACAAGGTGACCAGCATGGGAATATGGAAGACTTTTATCCAAAGCTGCATTCCAGCCCTTCTTATACCCTTCATAGGTTCATGGTCCGACCGTCGCCGACGGAGGAAGCCGTGCTGGCAAGTGCCTCTCGCCGGTGAATTCCTTACCAATGCCGCCTATGTCCTTAGCACCTATTACTTCTACGAGCTGCCAATGGAAGTGTGCGGAGTATCTGAGGCGACAATCCCATCGTTGACTGGCGGTTGGATGACGCTTTATATGGCCGTCTTCTCATACTTAGGGGACATCACGAGTGTGGAGTCCAGAACAATGAGAATGGGTCTCCTTGGTATCTGGCCCTCTGTCAGTGTCACCCTAGGGCAAAGTCTATCTGGTGTACTCCTAAACTGGATAGGATACTACGGCGTCTTCGCAGTATCCTCTGGCATCATCGCCTTGGCAATCTATTTCGGACAACGTGTCCCTGACTTGCCTCCTCCAGAAAATGACGATAACCCTATTGAAAAAGGACTCGTACCGTTCCTCAAAGACTTTTTTGATACAAAGAATATAAAAGATACCATAATCGTGGTTTTTAAGAAAGGAGAAAACCGCCGTAGATTTAAAATAATCATTATACTAATTTGCTTCGTAATTGTGACTGGACCCCCTACTGGTAGGTAATATCAATATATGTATTATTTATATGCATTTGTAATAGCCCTGCGTTTTAGTTATTTCATGTTGAGTATCGCTGCCCGACAGGTTTTTAATTTTTCTTAGTAATAAGCTTGAGTTTATTCTTATTCCTATCTTCTAATAATGCTCCGTTAACCTTGTTTTCCACCCGATTGCAACGGGAAAAAAGTAAAGAATGAAGTGCAGATGATAAAGTTCTTATTCAGATAGCCTTACCCAATAATTATGCAACTCCTATTTCCTATGATATTTGAGGATACCATTTGAATAACAACCATTTTACCTATTTCCCATTATTATTAACTCTCTTCCAAGAGTCTATCATATTATTGTCTGACAGTCTATAAATGACATGGTTGTTTTTATAGAAAAAGATTTCAGGTATCACAAACGGAAATTTATTTCTTTGAAAAGTGCAATTTGTTACTCATGGGATAGAAAGGAGTTGTTACTCTCACTTATTACTCTGCTGAATAGTATGGAGTGACAGAGGTGCCCTCTTTAGACTAATACTTTATATGAATGGGACAAGAAATTTGATGACCTCTTAGCTGATGAATTTCAGGAATAAAGAACACATAACTCAAGAAAAAGGCTTCAATCAAGATTTAATGTTATTCAGAGTGTTTCAAATATAACAAAATGCTACTCTCACACAACACAGAAAATAATAAGGATAAACTTAAAAATTGTTGGTTATTATTTAATTATATGAATACAGTATAGTCTATCAAAGACTCTCTGGACCCTATTATATCAATTCTGCAAGGAAGTCTCAACATTAAAATAAAATTAGAAGAAGAATATCATTCTTTGAAAGATTTTTGTATAAATTGGCTTTTTTAGTTAAATAACCAACTTGGTTAAATTTTATTGAAAGTCTCGAGTGATACTAATGACTAAAACCAGTGATGGGGCTTTTCTCAGAAATTTGAATTTTATATTTTTGCAGAAATTTTCAGCATTATTAGAATGCCCAAACTTAAAGTGCTGCATACCTTAAGATAGAAAATGTAATTGCATGCATATAAGATACAAATAACCTGTGCATAAATACCCTCAAATAAATTTTTACTGTTTTTAAAAAATGAACGATTTTTGTATTCTTGGGCAAAAATATGAAGTGAAGAATCTAAGTATATGGTTCATTGGGCTAAGGCCTACCTCCCCCTAAGATGTCATCAAAATTGGAATATTAATTTTTGGGAATATTCCAACTCTTTAAATTGGAATGACTCAAACACATATGCTATTTTATTTTAGCAGATTTACTTATGGGAAATCAAAATATAATGGGACTTCTGAAATACTTTTAAAATTTTCACCAATCTTACATAGAAGAAAAATATTTGTGTTTTATAAATATATATTTTTAGCCACCTCATGTGAAATTTATGCCAGACCTCAGAGATTTACACATACACTTACCAATTTACTTACTTACCAATTCTTCCCTCTACCTCAGTTAACATTGAAGGACCTGTGAATTTCTTGAGTGGGTTTCTCTTAGATAAACAGTCACCTGTCGACTAACGGATATAATCAGCTTGGGAGCTGTAGTCCTTTTTCATACCCATGGCAATGCTAGCATTACCTCAGAATGGACAACACTATCCTCAAACTGGTACACTAATGGTACCACTATAACTCTGATAAAAACTTTGAAACAAATAGTACTGAAAAACTATTAGTTCCAAAGATTTTCATGAGTCACATGCTAACTACTGTACCACAAATACCTACAAAGTCAAATCACTAAATTTGATATATATAGCATCTGCAATTTTAGCATGAAAAGGATAAAGACTAAAATCGGCCGGACTAAATTGCAGTATTAGATGAAGACTAAAATTTCTACATTTACTTGTTATTAGTGTTAAGAAAAAGTTTTTATAATGTAAAATAATAAATTAGTAAACTTTATTATCACACAAATAGTTTTAGTTTTTTTTACTAATAATACCAAAGCCAAAGTCGGTATTTGAGCTTTTCTATAAAACCTTGTTTGAATACATTTAAGTTTGAAAGATAGCTAAGAGGAGAGGAGTAAAATTTAAAGGATATTTGTTTTAAATATTATTAATATCTTCAATACTATTAGTGTTTTGAAGAAACTTTCTAATGTATTACTAATGAATAAAATATGACTTTCCAATGAGTTTCCATATATTTTAAATGAATGAATTTGGGTAAAGAGAAAAGAGACCTACAGAAAAACAATATTGAAAAATTGCTAATATTTTTCTATTGTTAGTTTGTAAAATTGTAAAATATGATAAGCATAATGTGACATATTTTGAAATTTATATTTTTTACCTTTGGAGAAAGCCTACATTAAGAAAGATATTAATAATAAAGCTTTGAAGGTTGAGTTTTAAATCTCTACAATTAGAGTCAGCCTTGGTGAGCATACATTTATTCCTCATTTTCCTATTTAGTTTCTTATGTTCTATAAGTAATATACTCTTACTAATACTTAACTTGAATGAAAACTACAGACAAAGAAAATCTGCTTCGGTCACACAGCTTCAATGCTATGATTTTAAAGCCTCAATATTAAATAATTAGTGAAATTAGTTTTATTTCAAGACACATTAATTAAATAACTTGCTTTTGTTACCTAATAAGCTCATATATTTATTATCAAATAGTGCCATTTGAATTAGGATTCTCATAAATTAAATAATAAACTATATGGGTTGTGAAAATCAAGTTCTCTCAATATTTGTATGTTCACTAAGGAGAAATGGATTTTTATAACCCTTATAATGATTCAATTTCACTACCTGCACAAAGAAAGAACAGATAATAAAAGTTTTAATGATAGTCTTTTATTTATTACTTACAAGGTCACTCAGAGTATTCAGGTTGTTCTCTTTTATAGTCTGATTTTTAGCAGTAATTATTGGAAATATTCTATACTTATGAAGCTATTTCTTCTTTTCTATATTTTACTATAATTCCTGTTGAAAGTTTAGCTGATCAAGACATTAAAATTTCTATCTTTCTTTAAATAGGAGAAATGAATGTACTGTATAACTTCACTAGACTGAGGTTCAACTGGAATGAAGTGGACTACAGCTATTTCCTCACATTCATCATGGTTATTAATTTGATTGGTGAGTCCAAATTTAAAACAAAATTTCACCATATAATGTTATTATATAACAATAATAGCCCTAGCTCAGTACTTATTTTGTTTACATCATGGATAATGTCAAGAATTGAATATTACCATCATTAATTAATCTCCTTTATTACCATATATAAATCATTATTTTTCATTTTCAACAAATGACTAACTGAAATCTTCATTTAAAAAAAAAAAAAGTTCTCTTAATTTTAAATATTTAGGAAACAACTAATTTATTTTATTTCCTTCAGGCACTTCGATTACTGTCGGAGTTCTTAGCCACATGATGAAAATAGATGATGCGATAATAGGAATCATTTCTTGCATGAGTAAAATTTTGGCAGGATTTATCTATGCCTTTGCGACAACTACTTGGATGATGTACTTAGGTAAGATAGAACTTAGCTTAATATGATCTCAAATTTTAATAACATAATAAGAACCCATTAGAGTAAGTTAATATCAAAATTTATTTTAAAAAGTTTTTTGTGATCAGAACTTGTTTGATGCATCAAATACTAATATTTTTTCTTCATTTATAATAATAGGAATGTAAAGAGAACTATTGTAGACAAAGAGTCACAGATTTTTTAATACTAAACTATTATCATTTATTTTTTATAGCAATAGATTAGCAAATTTATAATTCTTAATCGAATTTACATTTCTCATTAGCTGAAATTAATTTGTCTTTTCAGAACTTATAGTAAAATTGAATGGCGTATATTCTAAATGTTTTTCTTGTGTACATACTTCTACAGGCACAGCAGGAAGTCTGGGTACCCCTTCACCCTCCTGAAGTCAATGGCTTGCTATCTCCTCTTCTATTTCTTTATCCTTCTTATTCCACGTAGACCACTTCTGCTTCTTCCTGCCAGCTACTAGTATATAATGAAGCCAGTACAGTACATAGTGGAGTTCATAATCCTTTAGTATACTTTATAATTTCTATATCTCGCAAGTAGTGATATATGCTGAATCAATTTCTTCATTGATAGGCCCCATTGCTCCCATTCTGTCCTGTACAGTGCCACAGTGACTCTTGTCCAACCTACAGATCTGCAGTTATTTCTTCCAGAATTCATTTCTGTTTCCTGGGCTTTAGAGAATTACAGAGGAGTCTTAGTTCATAGCTCAATTCCATAGGTCAAAATGTGCTCCAGTATGGCATGGTTAAATTATTTGGTTTCCGCCAGTATAATGTCCTTCTAAATGATAGTATGTAATATTAGAGCTCAGATAGCTTCACTTTCTTCCGTCCAGTTTGAAAGACACAGAAGCATTTGGCTGTGATTCCAGTTACACATCTATCTTATCAGACCTAGTCATCTACCTCATCTACCAAAAGATTAAGTAATTACATATAAAATACTTAATATATGTACTGAGTCTTCTCAAAATTTATATTGAGCCATCTATTTTCTTTGCAGTACACTTTTTGGAGTGTACATCAGTATAAAGGTAGACTGTCCTCCTTAAGAACACCTTGATGTGATCTTGTTCATTAAAGAATAGTATCAGATGTTGCTCATAATCTAAGAATAGTCCCACATCACCACATTCCTCAAGCCACTTATTAATTACCCACCTGAACTATATTTGGGAAGAGGTAGGGCCATTCAGCATCCCTACTCCAATCTTTTAATAATGAAGAAGGGTTCAAAGAGTTTATTCCCAATCTTAATCCAGTTACATTGGCACAATAGGGCTGTCTGACACTATGAGCTTCAATTACACTGCACAACAAAAAAATATTTTTTGAATGTTTCCTACACTAAATTAGTCTATTTCTACTAATTTTGGGGTGATAAAAACGAAAATAACATTGAAAAATTTTTATTAGCTCTGGTTTTTGAGATATACAGCACTTAATCTTAAAGAGTAGTTATACTATACGTGAAAAGTGAAAGTACAAAAAACAATATTGTTATGTTTCTTTTAGAATATTTTAAGTACAAAATTGATTAAAAAAAAACATTATTCTTAGTGTTTTGACAAATAAAAGAGGTTTGTACCACCAAATTTCAATTAAGTCAATCCGATGCATTGTAAGATCGCTGTCGTTTAGCTTGTCTTTTATAAAACACTTCTGGAGCATCCCTACACCCAGACTAGCAGTAGTCTGCAAGCATTGCTTCATTCATCATGTTTTAGAAGATTCCACTGTTGTAGTCTTGATCCTAACAGCTCAGCCTTTTCCTTAGTCAAGCCAAGATCTCTTATAAGGTCACTCAACTCTGCTTGACTAATTCTGTGCGGATCACTAGACCTATCGCTTACATCAAAATCAGGGTCATAGGATGTAGAAGGATGGGTTGCTTCTTGTAAACAGACTTCATCACTTTCCTCTAAAATTTCATAGTTTTGGGGTGGAGAAGGGACTGGCAAATTGTCTGAGTGTGGTACAGGCCGAAGAGCAGATGGGAGATTAGGGTATTTCACCGTTCCTCTTTTCTTCATAGATAAACCTTGCTTAATGGGAGGAGTTAAGCAGAAATAACAGTCGTTTGTATGATTGGTAGGCTCACGCCAAACCATAGGTACTGCAAAAGCCATTGCCCGCTTGTTATTTTTCAGCCACTCTCGCAATATAACGGAACAAGAATTACAACATATATGAGGAGCCCATGATTTATCTTGGTCCCCAACTTTTACACCAAAATAATGTTCATAGGCAGTCTTAATGATAGGTGACATTTTACGTTTCTGAGCCTTAAATGTTATTTCACCACATATATAGCAAAAGCTATCGACAGAATTCACACACTTTCGAGGCATTTCAGATCAGCACTTAAATTAATTTAAAAATCAACTTCACACGATAATTTCAATAGCAACCATTTCATTTGTTGAAAACTCAATATATATATAATAGAATGATACTATATCTTGAAAACAAGAGCTAATATATAATTGTTATGGTCATTTTCGGTTTTAACACGTGGAAATACATTAAAATCAGCTAATTTCAACCCCGAAACAAAAACTTTGTTGTTCAGTGTTAGTTGCATGTAGATACCAGCCCCTCGAAGCACACCTTACTCTTAACCTACTGTAAGCCTGCTAGAGATCTATAAAGCTTGACTAAATGCAGCTTTTCTTCCCTTCAAATACATTTTCTATTAGTTGTGAAGTATGAATATATTATATGTATGGAGGATTGCTCCACTGTGAACACTGTCTTCTCTTCAGGTGTAATGAATGATTTTCTACCTGGAATGGAACAGCTACCAAATAATCCTCCTCATGGAACGCCACTCATAGATTCCCTATATGTTGCATTTTAATATGTCACTTCTTGAATATTAAAGGGAATTAACTCATCATAAAACTTTCCCTTAGTATCCTGAATAAGGTAATTTATCATTGAATTTCTATTTAATAAAAAAAAGCTGTAGTGGCACCAATGTTAGTTTTCTATATGGGAAATCAGCTAATATTATATTACATATAGTACTTTATAGATAAATAAAAATAACAAGTTTTTTTTTCGTTGCCCAAATATTCTGTATATTGAAAAGTACTGCAATAGTTAATGTCGTATTCTATAATATATATATATATATATACCACAAATATTTCTAAAAATGTTTTTATACCTAATAAAAACAACATTCATTCATAAGCCCTCTCCCCAGAACCCACGAACATGTAACAGTTGCTGCTATATGTATAAGTGCAAGGATACTGCTAGTATAAAGATTCATAAATTTCATTAAGTGCAATAGCTGTCACAATAAATTCGCAAGAATAATTTCTTAAAAAAGATTACTTTCAATACAAATAAAAATGTTTAAATCTGTCCAAAAATTGATAAAAACTTCAACTTGCATATATTTTTAAAACATTAGTTACATGCCACTTGAGAAAACTAATTTTTAAAGTTTCATAGATTTAAAAAATAAAAATATATTTTTTCATGCTTTATTATTTTTTCAGCTCCCATTGTAGATATTGCTAATGGGACATCATACATAGCCATGAGATCAATTGCTTCAAAATTGGTACCAACGGATGAATTAGGTGAGTATGTTACTAATTTTTACTTAATTTTATTAAGATAGGGTTTTTAATTCAGCATATATTATAAAAATTAATTTGGTTTACAATCAAAAATGTTTTTCCAATGTAATTTAATAAATTAGTTCTATGAATCCTCATAAATTCTGAATTGGAAATTAGTTTTTTTATTTATTAAGTTTATTTCCACAAAAGGAATAATTCTGCTTCAAATTTACATTAGATAACCAGAATTTTTTTTTTTTTTTGAGCACAATAAAGTTTAATCAGATCAAATATATTTGACTCAGCCCTAATTGGGTACTATTCTTGATTGAATGGGAAAAATCAGGTGGCCAGAATGCTGTGCTGACCACAAATCTTTTCCAGTGTGACATGGATCGAGAATAAACACATTCTTAACGTATATTTACCTTCAAGCTTATTTTTATTTATTTATTTTATTCTTTTTTAAGAAAGTGATTTAAATTAAACAAATTTTTAATTCAGTTTTAATGGTATTTCAGGAAAATTAAATTCTGTTTTTGGGATGGCTGAAGCTATTGTACCAGTAATTTATGGACCTATGTACAATGCAATTTATAATGCGACAAGACAATCAGTTCCAGGTGCATTTTACCTTGTTGGAGGAGCACTCACAGCACCTGCAGTCTTCATATTTCTGTAAGAGATTAAAACCATGATCTTAGTAATATTTTGATTTAAGAAATATAAAAATAAAATTATGTGATTCAGATTTATATACGAAAATAACTGATATTTATTAGTTTTTTAAATAAATAAAATCTTGCATATAAAAAAATTAGAAAACAAGCCTTACTGATTATTTAACAAAAAAAGAAAATTTTAAAAATTCGAGTTCTGAAATGAATGTGTGTGTGGTATGTGTGTTTGTGTCTGTGCATGCATATGTCTGGGTGCTGATTACAACGTAAATAAATTTTATTTTATATTTAACTCCGAATTTAACTATGAAAAAATAAAATACTAATTCTATTGTAAAAAAATGAAAATAAACTACAAAAATTAATTGAATAAAATTAATCTGCAGTTTAAAGAAATGAAAAGGTCAAGATAAAACTTTGAGATAAGTTGGGAAATATTATTTAAATTCTCCAGAAGAATATTAACATTGAGCTACACAATTCTAAAACCTGGACTCATTTGTTCTAGAAATACCCATGCTTTTCTATAGGTATCATAATCTAATTAATGAAAATATGAAATATTAATATATATCCATAAAATATATTTATAAAAATGTCTATGATATAAATTTATAGATTGATCATACGCTTTTTAAATAATGTCATCCCATCATAAACCAGAAAAAAATCATTCCATCTACTGATCATAGAGGCTTAGGGGGAAACACATGTTAAGAAGAATGAGTTCATTTGAGAATCCATGGCCCACTAAAGAAGTTGTCATCCATTCTGACCACCTACAAAGTCAAATGGTAGCCAATTAGTGTTGAGTGTTTCTAGGAACACACCAGGAAATTTCTAGGTCTTAACAAATGGAAGCATAGAAAGAAACACTAACTTTTTTTTTTTAAATAAATAAATCTTTATTTATTACATTCTGTTACATAATATCTTGTAATTTGATGGCTTTTTTTTCTTTTTTTTTTTTTAGTATATATGCCTTTTTATTGTCCAACCATTTTTTTTAAAATAAATAAATCTTTATTTATTACATTCTGTTACTTAACATCTTGTAATTTGATGACGTAAACACTAGCTATGCACAGTGAGTTTTGGACCTGGAAGCTTCATCCCAGGGGTCTAGAGCCCAATCCACTGGATTACTGGGCCCAACATACCTGAATATGGCAAAATTTACTTTAGATAATAAGTATCAGGGAAACATCTGATATTCAAAGCTTTGAATGAAGATAACCAGTTAACCATCGGATATACGGAAATAACAAATAAAAGAATTAAAATTAATTAAATGTATTTGTAAAATTTAATAGTTTATATATTTTAATTAACAAAATTCATTTAATGACTTAATCTATGTTTTATCATTATTATTCAAATAGAAAAATATCCATTTGATACACATTTAAATTATTATTATATATAAATTTGGAGAAAAAGTAATTTTGGTTTTTATTAAGTAATTTTATTTACAAAAAATTCAAATTCAGATCAATGAGATATAGACCATTTTCATCGTTGAATTTGTGTCATTTTTCTGATAAAACCATTATTCTGCCATTGTAAAAAATCTAAAATTTCTGGGCAAAAATTTAACCAAGTGATTTGTAAAAGCCTCTTTTAATTTCAGCTTTACACGATTAAAAGAGTTTTGTAGGGAACACAATAAATAGTAGCCTGATGGACGGATGTCCAAGAAATTAGTTGGTGCATAAAAACATTCCAGGCGAGCTCTCTCAATTTTTGCCGTGGCTCTACAGATGTGTGTGGTCTAACAGTGTCATGATGGAAAAACTATACCTAGCCTTTTTTCTTGAACCACCTCATTCCGTTGCATAAGTTGGTGATAGTAGTGTTTTGAGTAAATGATTTTGCCAGATTTGAGCAACTTCGATGAATGGTTCTTTTCCTGTCCCCTGAAACATTCTGCATCACCTTCCTATCATCAATTCTACCTGCCACAATTTTTAAACTCGTCCAAGCTTTGACCAGGAAGGTTTTCATACATTATTGTCATTAGAGATCAGCTTTTCATTCGTTAATAATCCTCTAATGCTCTGATTCAACAACAATTTACAAATGTAAGCTCAACCTTTTAAATTCCTTTCTGTTAATTATGTAGATTCCAAGTATCTGGCTTCTTTTTATATCCAATTTTATGAAAATGGTTCAAAACTAAATGGATATGGAACAATTTTTGAAAAATATTATAGACTTTTTTAAACATCAGAAATCTTGGGAAAGGTTCATCATTTACTTACAAAATTGCTCGAACGAAAACAAGCAACCAAATTCTGGCACTAGTGTTCACTTAAACACTATTATAAATATCACACACTTTTTGATGAGCCTTTGCTCTATTTTTCTCTTTTCAGAAGTTAAAAAAGACAACCATGGCAATAATCTCTACTCATTTCATGAATTAAATAAATCTCCATATCACTCAAAGCCCAAAAAACTTTCCACTGAGTAGATGGATAAAACTACTTTTATAAATAGAATGTTCTCTGGGCTTTGGCCTTTCAAATGGTTCATATTATGTTTACATTGAATGAGGATTACAGAGAAACAGAAAAGGGGCAATAAAGCTACCTGTTGAGATTAAACAAAACCACTTTTTTCTCTTTCATATTATTAGACTGTCAAATAATTTGAACCAACTTAAGCAGGAAATAGAAAAGCAACCTGAAGGTAACAAAGATATTTTATTGATCTGTAAAATTTTGAAAAGTTTTCCTGAAACATTTAAATCTTTTACCTACAGTTAGAGATTGATTAATGATAAGAATAAAAATTTAGAAAATTTAACTAAAAAATTATTCACATGTGAAAATAATTTAATTGCAAATGTTTCTGAAGAGGTTTTACATGCAAAGGCAATAGTAGAAGGTAGAAAAATAAATAAAGATAAACCATATAAAACTGCTTTTGATAAAAACCAAATAAAGTGTGCTTACTGTGACAAAAAAAGGTCATTTTATTAAAAACTGTAGATTTTGGATTGCTGATGGTAGACCTCCTAAACCAGCAAAGGCTAAATGTACACAAACTAATTCAAGTGAAGATACTGTTCTCTTGACAGTAAGTTCAGATGCTTTTATGACAGAATCAAATAAGCACACTTTGTGGATAATGGAGCCACTCACCATATTACTCATAGATTGGATTGGTTTAAAACTTATGATAAATTTAATGATAATGATCATGCAATAATAACTGCTGATGGTACAAATATAAATTATTATTATAAGATTAATCGGTCAGAGATCTATTGGTATCCAAGTTTTTTTCGGGAAGAATATTGAAGAAATTTATATTAACTAATGTATGATATGTACCTACCATTTCCAAAAATTTATTTTCGATCCTATATGCTCAGGATCAGAGACCAAAAAGCAGATTTGAATCTATTAATCTCAAGTGGAGATTGATTAAAGAGAAAGAAACTCTTGTTTCAGGCTCTCAACAAAGATTTGGTGGGCTTTATCAATTAAATATTAGAGTTATCCCTATAGGTCAAAATTGTAAAGCTTTAAATAACCAATCCATCTCATTCAATAAACATGATTAACTCCAGCTTTATCATAAAAGAATGGCTCATCAAAATAAACGTCACACTAAAGATGTCATTAAGAGGGAATTAAACATTGATGTTCCACTTGGAGGTGAATTGTGTAAGGGATGCATTAATGGAAAGTCTCATTGGTTAAAATTTGGTAAAAGGAAAAGAGCTGAAAATCCAGGACAGGTGATACACTCAGATGTATATGGTCCATTTGTAGCATCTAAATGTGGATTAAAATACTTTGTAGTTTTTAAAGATGACTGGTCTAGATTTAGAAAAGCATATTTCATGAAAACAAAATATGAAGTATCTGAAAAATTAAGGATTTTCTTATAGAAACCAAAGTAACTGGACATACTATAAAATCCCTTTTATGTGATAATGGTGGAGAATTTAACAATGAAAGAGTGCAAAGTATCTTAAGGTCACTTGGCATTGAGGTAAAATAATCTGGAACAAATGGCTGTGCAGAAAGGGAGAATAGAACGTTGGTTGAAGCTGCTAGAGCCCTTATTCATTCTGGAAAAGAATCATTGCCTACATAATGTTAAATTCAGCTGCTTACATCTTAAATCGAACTGGTGTGTCCTTTATCAAAGGAAAATCACTCTTTGGACTATGGACTGGACAAATACCTTATATTAAACATCTACAAATAATTGGATCTAAATGTTGGGTGCATGTTCCCAAGATTAAAAAGAAAAAATTTGATAAAAAGGCACATGAAGGAATCCAAGTGGGACATTATGGAGATAATGGATATAGAGATATAGAGTGGATAATGAGACTTTGGCAAGGGAAATCTTTATTGCTACTCGGATGCTGATCTTGGAGGTGATACATTGGCTGGTCGGTCAACAACAGGAATAGTATGCATGTATTCTGGTGGTGCTGTCTCATGGTTCAGCCGGAGGCAGGCTTCTATAGCCATATCTACTACCGATGCTGAGGTGATTGCTGCAAGCGAAGGCATAAAATTGGCTGAAAATCCGGTATGGCACAAACGCACAAAACACATATCCATATAGAATTTTTTTTGTGAGAGAGAAAGTGCAAGATGGTACTCTCAAGATAAGAAGAGTTGCGACTCAAGAGCAAACAGATGATAGTTTTACTAAGCCCATTCACAGTCCTTGGCTAAAGATCAATGAAGAACTGGGACTGTGTGTGTGTTAGATAGACTGTGAAAGTTTTATTATTAAAAATGAAGGAAGGTTTTGAAGTAAATAATATGTTGTTATGTATATTGTACATTATTTTAATATAAATCTTTTTGTATTATAAAACCTCTAGGAGGCAACATAACCTCATGTATGGTTGTCTGTGTATGTGAGTTATTAAAGTGTTAGTGTTACCGAGTTCCTTTTTAAGAGTTTTTTGTAATATTTAAAATATGGATAATGGTTCATCATACGGGAACACCTTTTAACGTGGAATACCCTCAAGATCTCATTACTATTGATGTTATTTCCATAGATGTAAGCTCATACAGTAAGAGCCTAGCCTGTGGAATTAAGAGAGCTTGAAAATGGCCCATTAGGGCAGGAAATCTTAGAGCTGAAAAATTACATAAAATTTTGGGGAAGATATATTTTGTTATCTTGCCCTAATCCAAAAACCAATTTAAAAAAAAAATAATATAAGTAATTTTGCTTTTGAAATTATTGATTTTACAATTATTGCTTATGTATCAATATTTTTACAATGATTACTATAATTTGAATTGTTATTCCAGTCAAATGTTTTAAAAATGGTTTATATTCCAGATGGCTGTATGGGCAGCATAAGCAAGATGCTGCTCGATTAGCTAAGGAGAACTCAGAAAAGGGAGATATTTCCGAAAAGAAGACAAATATTGAAGTAGAAAAAGACAAGAATGGCACAATGGAAATGGTGAATTTAAATGAAGGAGAGAGTTCTCATAACAATGAAGCATTTCAACAAGACAATGAAAATACTGAAAATTAATGTACAATCTGTCCTTTTACAATTTTGTATATATGTAAATTATTTTAATTTAATTTTTCAGTAAATATATTAATATATATTTTTGATATGGGAGTTTTTTATTAATTAAAAAAATTATTAAACCCACAAATATTGTGGACAATAAAATATTCCAAACAATTACAAAGTCTNCCCCCCCCCCAAAAAAAAAAACAAAAAAAAGATTAGGTAATAAGTTTTTCAAATACAGAAATCTTCAAATAGTTCAATTAAGAACAGTTTACTTTTCCATCGTTGGACAGAGGTGAAGATGAAACTGTCAAAGCTGGTCGCGATGAGGAATTATAAACAGGAAATAATTTCTTCACTATTTATAATTGAGATATATCCTGTTAGATTATTATACACTTCAAACAAAGATAAATATTCCCACAGTGGTTTATAATATTCATATAAATTTTGTTCTTGTTTTAGAAAAAATATTACATGAAAAAATTACTTTATTTTTATTCTACCATATTTTCCATGGAGCTTTGTGGCAAAGCTATTATTACATGGCGTACTGCCTTACCAAGTATTTTATTCATAGTAGTTTGGTGGGGTAGACCAAAGTCCTACTGAGGCGACAAGAACCGGGGTAATTCGTCATTCACTGACTCTTCAAACAGGCCACATTGCCTCTTGCATTATTCGTGATAGGGGTGGGCACAGTCGAATGTTACTGGGCCTTGCTCGAATTATGTTTTAAGTCTTCAATCTCGATTAATCATTATGCTGCAGACCTGTTATCTTTTGGATATAATTTATTGTTGATTTTGTCAAGGTTTCTAATTTAACATTATCATAATATATTATGTTGAAAAATCATAAAAATACAATTAATATCTTTAAAATTCCCTGTTTAAACAGTTGAAAAAAAATGAAAGAAGAATTAAATTATTTAGAAATTGAGATTTGGAAGGATATATTACTGAATGAGGGATAACATTACTTTCCACCATCCACCAATTTGAAATTGTAAATCTTTTTTATAAATTATTATTGGTGAGTAATTTTAATTTAATTAGAATTTTAAATTCTTCATATACACAAACACACACACTCTCTCTTATTTATACACACACACACACAGGTATATACATAGTTTCATTGTAATTAAAATAATATAGTATAATTGAAAATTAAATATGTTCATTAATCCCGCCATATTTAGGAATCTAAAAATGTTCCTAACGTGAAGAGAGCCTTTCCCTAGTAATTCTCGTAAACTAAGGGGATGTAATATGCAAATAAAAGTTACAATAAAAAGAAAAAATTATTGAATGAATGACAATAATAACAAGCTGAGTGGAGACATAGACTTTCTCTCAAATTGTTGTGTAGCCTACACCCTGAGAGAATATGTTTTACAGAGTGATGACTCCACAACAGCAATAGGGCAGGGTGTCCTCGCCTTGGACCTTCATCAAGTACAAGTTGTGTCCCCTGTTCTAAAACCTGTGGGTCGGACTGAGCCATGAGTTTTTTATCTCATGAAACTTATTGCCTACTTTTTACCCCTCTCCAAATTACATCCCAAATACTTCTTATTGAATTTTTAAAGTAGGAATACTGTCTTTCAGGGATAGGTATGGTATCAGAATGCCTTCCTGTATAAGCGCTTTTTGCACACTTGAATATTCCCTTTGGTATTTCAGTACCTGGGTTCCCAGGTTAGAATTAATTTAATATTATTATTGTTTAGGCGATTAATTTCAAGGGTACTGTCGAACATTTATGAGTTAGTAGTGTAAATTTGTTTGATATCTGAAACAGAAGAAAGAGGATCAGTTTATACTACTATATTTGGCTTGTCTAAGACAATAATGTAAAGAGCCTTATTTTTGGCATACATTTCGGCAGAGAAATTAAATGACGATAGGTATTGTTGATCCTCACACAAAATTCATCCACCTTTGGGACACGCAGATCACGTTGAATGTAAAATTTCGGACATCAACGAACTAATCTAACTGTTTGCAAAAAAGGAAGCTTAAATGCCGAGGATAGCTTCTCTTTGTTAAAAGTTTCGGCCATTCACGGTGTACTGATATTTATATAAACATTGGGCAATTCCTTTTTTTTTGTCTTATCTTAGAAAGAGTAAGTGGATGAGTGGACTAATAATTCCAGATACATTACAACACCAATGTGAAGGGTTTGTTTTCCTTTTGCAAATTGTGGCTAGATACCCTTCATTATATTTCTTTCAAGTATTCTTGATTATCGCTCCTTGTAAGAAGCGTTGCTTCGAATATATCATAATGAAGAAATGAGCTGTGTATAAAATCGATCAATTCGAAATTATTCGTAAGAACTGGTCCATTCTTAAGATTGTGTAATTCAATTTTATCGCTTAGATAGAACAAAGAAGATTGTAATAGCACTCTTGCGTAGAGATAATTTGGAATTATTGGCAAATACGTCTATTAAATATAACGATGCAGACTAAGAGAAATAATTGAGATTCATCGATTGTAAATAGAAGACAAACAGGAAGATAATCAGTCTCGTGTTGCGGGCAGTGATGGCAGGTTGGGGAAGGGATTTATTGGCTAATGCTCGGCTTTTCGTAGCGGAGATGACAGTTGAGCCAATGTTTGCCCTGTACGTGATGGGCTATACGGTATCAATGCTCGCGATGCAGAACCTAAATCTGGAGAAAGCTTGTCGAGTGAACTTAGGCTTCAACGAAACAGTCTGCAATGCACTGACTTCCCGGGAGACCGCCGGCTACGAATTCGCCGAAGAAGCCGTCCAAGAAAAGGTGACCAGCATGGGAATATGGAAGACTTTTATTCAAAGCTGCATTCCAGCCCTTCTTATACCCTTCATAGGTTCATGGTCCGACCGTCGCCGACGGAGGAAGCCGTGCTGGCAAGTGCCTCTCGCCGGTGAATTCCTTACCAATGCCGCCTATGTCCTTAGCACCTATTACTTCTACGAGCTGCCTGTGGAGGTGTGTGGAGTATCTGAAGCGATTATCCCATCGTTGACTGGCGGTTGGATGACGCTTTATATGGCCGTCTTCTCATACTTAGGGGACATCACGAGTGTGGAGTCCAGGACAATGAGAATGGGTCTCCTTGGTATCTGGCCCTCGGTTAGCGCCACCCTAGGTCAGAGTGTGTCCGGCGTACTCATACACTGGATGGGGTACTACGGCGTCTTCGCAGTATCCTCTGGCATCATCGCCTTGGCAATCTATTTCGGACAACGTGTCCCTGACCTACCTTCTCCAGAAAATGACGATAACCCTATTGAAAAAGGACTCTTACCGTTCCTCAAAGACTTTTTTGATACAAAGAATATAAAAGATACCATAATCGTGGTTTGTAAGAAAGGAGAAAACCGCCGTAGATTTAAAATAATCATTATACTAATTTGCTTCGTAATTGTGACTGGACCCCCTACTGGTTAGTAATCATACATTTTTTCAATATTAGTTTTAGGGACAAACCTAAGCTGTAATGTTTAAGCATTGCCTACAAAAATAATTATTGTTCACTTGTGCACTTATTGTTGCCTGTTAAATTCTGAATGGTACTGTTGTTGAATTGCTTGTGCATCTCGTAATTCTGAAATTTATGTTATTTGTTTAATTTAACATTTATTCTTACAAAATTTTAGTAAAGATCGTTTCGCAAATACTGCTTACAATTGGATGGTATAGCGAGAGAGCCGAAGGTGGGTGGGGCAGTATAGATGGGTAAATTGTTAATAAATATTATTTTTCTTGTGGTAAATGTTATTTTTTATTGTATAGGTTAAATCATATGTTTTTTAAGAAGAACAATAATAAACTAGCTGTATAGGTTAAGTCATATGTTTTATATGACAGTTTTAACGTAAAATATTATGAAATATTTATACAAATTTATTCTGTTAATTATGAGAATTATAGCATTATGAGGGGGGATTAATTTGAAATACGTCTTTTGATTAAAAACCATAGTCATAATAATTTTCTTTAAAAAATGCAAGACACCTAAATATCTGTAAAAAAAAGCTAGAGAATTCGATTGATCAGGAGTTAGGGTTTATCATCTACCAAAAATTTTATTGAATCATTTTCACGGTTTGGAAGTAGAAATTACTGGAACCCAATGAATCCCATTAGATGATTATACATTAAAATTATGGATGAATTATCCAATGGATTTTTCTATGTTATTTGCAAATAATTTTTAGTGCAAGGGAACAGAATAAAAAATCTAACTGTCCCAGCCAGGACTCGAACCTGGATCCCCTGCTATCCGGGCCGGTGCATTTACCACTTATGCTACCGAGACAAGTCTGATAAGTTATTAAATTCCCCGCACTAGTGTCGAGAGTCCAACCTCCGAGGCCGACGAATATATCGCTCATGCTCGGAGGAGCTGACATTGTCAAGCTGTTTAAATGACTCTTCTTAATTTAATTTTAATTTTCAATTTAATAACTTATCAGACTTGTCTCGGTAGCATAAGTGGTAAATGCACCGGCCCGGATAGCAGGGGATCCAGGTTCGAGTCCTGGCTGGGACAGTTAGATTTTTTATTCTGTTCCCTTGCACTAAAAATTATCTAAATTTACGTGGGATTAAAGACCACAAAATAAATAATATTTATAAAGTTATTTGCAAACTAGAACATTTTATTTTTTTTTCAGTCTTAAATTCTGCCCGAAGATAAGAAAATTGAAATATGTATAATGAATATTGTCAGATCGGAAGATATTTCAATCTTATTTTAATTTAGAAAATTGAAGAGAGAACCAATCTAGGTTAGTTACTTGCCTAATTATTATGAAATATCAAACAAATCCTTCCACTTAATGTATTCTATGAAACTTTCAATAATATATCACTAGAATACATAATAATATGTAAAAAATGTCAACCGCTCCAAAGAAACAATAAGACAGTGTCAAAGAAGCACAGTCATGACAATGGTGTAAGAAGTACCTATAGATTGTGAAAGATTTTCATAAATTAATGGAGTTTAATTCTAAAAATTTAGTTAAAACTGAAATAAAAATTTTTTAACTTAAGGACGGCTGGCTCTACTTAATAAGTATCGTGGACTTGATAGAGAATTGTAAAACTGATGGTGATTTGAATAAAATCTGAGGCAATGGATTATAATAAAGTTTACATCTTCATTTTCAGAGTATGTTTAAAATTATTTGAGTTTGAGAACTCAACAGTGGAACATCAAGTTCAGGAACAGGTGCATAGGCATAAGTTTTCTCTGTAAAGTGTTAAAGGAACACTTTATATGAGTATAACAGGTTATAGACACGTTATAGTATTACCCAGGTTAATTATGTAACTAAAACTTAGTTAGATCCCATCCATTTTGGGTTTTGGCAGATTTCACGTAGCTTTGGTTGCACCAACCTATGGCACGATATTAGAAAACTTTTAACAAATCCCACCAATCTTAAGTTAATTATATAAAAAAATAAATACAATATTGTTGTATATAACAAACTTATGATCATCAAATCGCTTCAAAAAAGTCTCCACCAATGCACTTACCAATAGAATCTAATTCTCCGGAGTAGTCTTTGGCCAAATCCCGACTCTTTACTTCTTCAACCTTGTCACGTTGTACCCGAACAAAGGCAGCTGAGCTAGAGATGGCGTTTATAATCAAGGTTTATGTACCTTCCAAGCAGAGCAATAAGTAATGAATCAGATTTATTTTTGTCAAGGGAGACCTCTCCTAGGCCTGACATTGACCCAGAAGATATCTGAATCCGACCACGAACGATGTGTGACGTCACTATCCGACTCATCTACTGCGGCCGCTACTCGGGCCTGTTACCTCTCAGGGCTAAGAACCAAAGAAACTAAAGGTTTTAATATCTGAACTTGACAGGTTGTAAGAAGTAAATGAAAATAATGCTCTAATTTTCAAAACTCACTAGATGGATAAATGAGAAAAGATAATGAAAAAGAAGATACAAATAGATAACTTTATCACTTCTAAAAAGCGCTGAAGTTCTCTTGAAAATACAGGAATAATAGTCTTATCTCTAACTTATACTATATACTAATAGTCTTATACTACCATTTGGGAGTCGAGTAGTGGCAGCCGAGGCGATAACATCAATGCGATAAACGAGGATTGTAACTAGGTTGTGACCTGACCGGCGAGTTGAGTCTAGATTACGTTTTATACTAAATTCATATATTATTTATAATACCCAATATCATCATACTCTTTATTTTTAGCTTAATTTATTTTTTTATTTTTCATTATTTTTCCTTTTTCTGTGTTATTAATTTAAAATATCAACATTAAATTTAAGTTAATTATTAAGTATACAACACTTTATTATTATTATTTCTTATATTTTATTAAATATTTATTAACACCACCAATTCAAGCTAAACAATTTTAAAAGAACACTTCAAAAGATTGTATTTAATATGAATAAACCGCCTGATATCACGCCCAGTCGAAAAAGGCAAAAACGAAGTTGGAATATTATTCCAGACCAAAAAATAAATGAAAGTAGAGACGGAAAAATAAACAATAATAAGTTTTTATTAATTGAAAGAGTGGAAGACGGAACTCTCAAAGGAGTCTTGCCCTTTCTACTATATGAAACAATAAATAATTTATGTGGGGAACCCAATAATATTAAAAAATTAAGGAATAGTTCAACTTTAATTGAAACAAAAGGAGCAGTCGGAAAAACTTTTGAAACTAACGACTATTGGAAATATCTATAAAGTCAGGGTAAAGCCTCAAGACAAACTTAATATCAGTAAAGGAGTAATTTATTGTCCAGATTTAGATGAAGTAGAGGAATCTGAAATATTAAATGAATTGAAAAATGACCATGTTATAGAAGTAAAAAGAATAATTCCCAAGAACTTGTCAATGGAAAGGAAAACCTACTTATATATATATATATATGTTATTTGTTTAATTTAACATTTATTCTTACAAAATTTTAGTAAAGATCGTTTCGCAAATACTGCTTACAATTGGATGGTATAGCGAGAGAGCCGAAGGTGGGTGGGGCAGTATAGATGGGTAAATTGTTAATAAATATTATTTTTCTTGTGGTAAATGTTATTTTTTATTGTATGGGTTAAATCAT
>KZ808825.1:257698-271024 GCA_000696205.2 Oncopeltus fasciatus
AGCCCTGAAGATGGCTTACAATGTAAGCCGAAAAGTTGACAGATAATCCTTTATTAAAAAATACATTTTTTAAACTTGTGTTTTTTGGATCTACCTTGACCGAACCCCAACTAAAAGATTTACTAATTTAAGCTGTGTTTAAAATTGAAGTAGAGGTTAATTGTTGTATTTTGAAGAGAAAAAAATATATTTATAAAAACAAACAAACAAAAAAAAAAAAAACATTACCCTGGTGGCATTAGAGCGGTGAGACTTTTAGAGAGAGAAAGCGAGGGTCAAGTGGCACTGACATAACTGGTTATGGATGGACGTAGCTTGTCATAGGCGGCGACTAGCTCACACTGTTGGAACCTCACTGAAAACTGATAAGTCAAAGTTATCAGGGAGAGATAAGAATAGTTTTGATTAAATTCTCTTCCCCCACTCGAGATGAGGAAAAGACCTACAGTAAAAACCTTCTTTTTTTTTCCTCCCCTCTCTACGGACATTGCAAAATTACAAAATGTTTTAATAGAATAAAAATAATACCAATACGAGGTTTTACAGCTGGCGGCATAAGGGAACTCTAATACGTTAAAAAGACAAAAAGAACTTGGCGTATTTGAAGCTTTCCTTGTGTAGCGAAAACAAAACTGCATTAAGCAGTAGCTTAAAAAAAAAAAAATAAAATAAAGGATTTCCCATGTTTATTCCAAGATGAGCGTGAATTAAAGTAAATTGTTCTATGTGAACGGAAAAGCAACGAGGTTGAACATTAGACTGGTCTGAAAGAAGTCGGAAGGGTTCCTTAATTTTGAAAATAATGAGGTCTGCTCAACCCTCGAAGTTACATTCGTAATTATCAACCTTTAGAAGCGTCTTTCGTAAGAATATTATATAACATTAATAATATAGCATAAATGTTAGATTACATTAAAATTACTTATTACGGTCTGAAATCGTTTTTTAAAATAACGTAAATTTGAAAATTATAAATTTCAGTTTTCCTCCAAACACACCTCCAATCATATGATTTCAGATAAAAATGGAATCGTTCAACAGTTTCATTAGTGGACTGTTAAGTTATCACAAAAAGGGTACGCTGGTAGGAAACGAGTGAAACTCAATACATATACAAAAGGAGAGTTTTTTGAGCGTAGATATTATTATTAGATGATTTAAGTAAGGTTCGGTCAAGGTAGATCCAAAAAATACAAATTAAAGAAAAAGTGTATTTTTTAAAAAGATTATCTGCCAACGTTTCGACTTACATTGTAAGCCATCTTCAGGGCTGTCTATCATGAAGACGAGAGAGGACATCCTGTCCCTAAGTTCAAATTTCCTTGACGAATGTCAAGATTAGTATGGGAGTGATCATTTTCCTGTTAAGCTAGCATTTAAAACGGACATGCCGAAAGTTAGAAAACACCCGAGATGGATTACTGAGAAAGCAAACTGAACAGAATTCTGCAATACAATCCGACAACCGTTCTATGATATGTCGACGTTAGACGAAAAGGTAAATATCTTTAGTAAATCTATCATTGAAGCTCCTCTTCAGACCATTCCTAGTACAAAAGGCGCTTTCAAGTCAAACTATGCACCATGGTTCGACGATGAATGCCGAGAAGCAACAAAAAGCAAAAATAAAGTACTTAAATTATTTCAGAAAAGTCCAACGAAAACCAACCTTATTAACAATAAACAATTCAAAGCAATAGTCCAAAACATAGTAAAAAATAAAAAAAGAATCTCTTGGATAACTTATGTTGAATCAGTCAACATGAACACCCCAACTAAATCAGTTTGGAAAAAAAAACACAGCATAGCAGGCAAATACAGCTCAGACCCACCCATATTAAAAATCCAAAATAATATATTAACTGATTCACAAGTAATTGTAGAACATTTTGGTAACCATTTTGCAGAAATTTCTAATTATACTATTAGTCAAGAAACGCCTACAGAAACAATAGTCTTTGATGAAATAATGCCTTGAGAGAACCTACACCAAAATGACTACAACTTTCGCTTTATTCCATGGGAACTACAATCAGCAATATATGACTTAAAATCTTCCATTCCAGGACAAGACGCAGGTCACTATCTTATGATAAAAAATCTTCCAACAGCTGCAAAAAAATCATTGTTAAAATTATACAATAAAATCTGAGAAACTTCATCATATCCTCAAGCTTGGAGAGTCAATTATCATTCCCATTTTAAAACCAGGTAAAAATAAGTATGATCTGAATAGCTACAGACCGATTTCCTTGAAAAGTTGCCTTTCAAAATTATTGGAAAAATGGTTAACAAACGCCTAATGTGGACAATTGAAAAATACAATTTGCTATCTCCCATTCAAAGTGGTTTCAGAAAAGGTAGATCCGCTACTGATCAATTATTCACAACGGAAACTGAAATACTTAATACCTTCATCGGAAGGAAAGAAGCCGTGGGGATATTTTTTGATATCGAAAAAGCGTATGACAGAAATCTAATCTTAAGGGCATTGTTCAAATGGGGAATGGGGGAAAGAATGGTTATGCTCTCGAAGTCAAATGTGTGTTCTTTATGGAAAACATGTTTGGTGAGGGCAGTTTTTCTTAGTTTATTCTTTGTGCCATTTTTATGTTTATTGATTCTACGGTAAATAGGGTTTTTTGTTTGTCCAATGTAAGAACCATGGCCATTAGGTGTGGAACAGGGAATTTTGTAGACAACATTAGTTCTGTTAGGAAGGGGGATGGGGTATTTGACGATGGTGTAAATAGATTTTAATCTGTTGTTGGTGGAAAAAGAAAGCTTAAGGTTAGGAAAAGTTTTTCTGAGAGATTTCTTAATATTTTCAGAAAGTTTTGGAATATAAGGAAGAGAACGGAAAACATGGTCGTTGTTTTGGGGGATGGGTATAGTTGGTGAAGTGGAAATTATTTTTTAAAGTTTTTTAATGGTATGAGTAAATTATCTTATGAGTATATTTAAATTCTCTTACATAGCTTTCTACATTCATACTTTTGATATCACTTTGCATTATGGTAATTCTGTATTATATTATTGTCAATTATTATTGTATTCTCATGACATTGTATTTCTACAGCCTTGAAGATGGCTTACAATGAAAGCCGAAACATTGGCAGATAATCTTTTTAAAAAATACATTTTTTTTTAATTTGTATTTTTTTTTTTTTGATCTGCCTTAACCGAACCCCAACTAAAATAATCTAATAATAATATCTACGATAAAAAAAAAAAAAAACTCTCATTTTGGACATATAATATCTACGTTCTGAATGTCATAAACGACTTAATTTAATGAAAGTTCTTGCCAAGACTTCCTGGGGAGCTGATCGAAAGACTATGATAATGCTGTACAATAGCCTTATTCGAGCAAAGTTAGATTATGGTAGTCCAATATATTCCTCTGCGAAAAGTAAACACTTACTCCTTTTAGATTCAATCCACCACACAGGAATAAGACTTGCAACAGGCAAGAGTCTTTGCGCTGAAGCTCCACTGCCACCTTCCGGCACGGTAGGTATTTTAATTTAAATAAAAGGGTATTTTTCCGGTGCCAAGAACTAGTCAGCTCATATGTTGCCAAAATAAAATTGCAGCCTACAAATTCAGCTTACCAATGCATTTTTAACCCGAGATTCTGCAGGTTATATGTATCCACCCAAAGAATAGCAGCTCCATTAGGGCACTTCAATAATAGTTGAATTATTCAATAATAATAATAATATTCAATAATATGCCTCAGAACAGCCAGAATCTCTTGAACGGCCTCCACAGAAGACTCAACCACTTAAAGTAGACCTAACTCTTAAAAATGAGGATCCAAATTTCTTAGTCACCAGTTTTAACGCAGTTTTAGAAACATTATCTGACTTTGACATCATCTAAACTGACGGCCCAAAAGACAATGACTAAGTTGGTTCTGCTATTATATACGAAGAAATAACTAATAAATACAAGTTGCCTACGTATTCTACAATATTCACAGAGGAATTACAAGCAATTGCCTCAGCATTACATGAAGCAATCTGCAGAGCCAACAATAAATTTCTAATTCGTACTGATTTTTTGTCTGCCTTAAAAGTACTTCTAAATGATAATAAAACAATTAACAATGATAAGGACTAACAATTAACAAAATAAAAATTATTTTGAAGTTTTAACAATTTAAACAAAATTGTACAGTTTTTATGGATTCCTTCACATTCAGGAATACCAGGAAACGATGCAGCAGACAAAGCAGCGAAAGTAGCAGCCAAGATGAACATTCTTCCTATATATATTTATGAGGTAAGTGACCTAAAATCAAGTCTTAGGAGAATAATAAGAGACAACTGGGAATCTATGTGGTCTGAAATTCCACTAACGAATAAATTGAGAAGAATAAAGCCGACAAACAAATCCTGGAGAAGCTCAGAAAGGGGTAATCGGAGAGAAGAGGTGATGATGACTAGGTTGAGGATTGGTCACACAAACTTAACCCATGTACAATTAATAAATAAAGAAGCTCACCCTTCGTGCCAAAGTTAAAAGGAACCACTAACTGTCAACCACATTCTTGAAGAGTTCTAAGCACTCAACCAATATTTTAAAAAGCATGGCGTACCTAGAAATGCAACGGCCATAATAAGTGACTCATCAAAATCTAGTAATAAAATTATTGATGTGTTAAAGGATGCTGACCTATTTAACAAAATATAGAATAATAGAAATAAGTGTATATATATATATATAGANTAGTTGTTGTTGTTACAATGTTAATTTCATTATTAGAGAGAAATTATGATTTTTGTATAGTGTAAATAAATTTAAACAATTAACTAGTATAATTATTAAGGATAGTATAATTATTTCTTATAATTTGTAGAATAGACATTTTTCGTAATTATAAGGGCGTAATAACCTAGATGTTTATCGCCTAAACAAATGCGTATCTATCTTTATCACTTCTAATCTTCTGAAGTGTAAAAAAAAAATGAAAGAGTGTATAAGGTGAACTATGAGTAATCATAATTATAATAAATCAACAGCAAATGATTTATGATTCTAGTAAGTGATTTTCAATGACAAATGCTAGATAATGACTCTCACAGATTAATGGTTACTTTGAGTTAAATGATTCACTGATAAAAAAAAAAAAAAAATCTTAAGGGCATTGTTTAACGATAATATATTTTCTTGACCATATTTACAAATATAGGTCACTGGAGAGACAGAAATATCACCCATCCAGTGAGAATAACCAGTGACATAGTGTCTTATTCCATAGTGGTCTTAATATTTTGGCTAGAATCTTCTATTTCAGAGAAGGGTTTGGATAACCCTATTTGTTGGATACCCAGATGGCCACGAGGTTTTTAAGAAATTTTGACAGTCCATNATATATATATATATATATGCATACATACATATATATTTCTGTATGTGCTTTGGAATTTAAGCTTCTTTTAAGAATCATTTAATAAGTCTGTTATGGGAATGTGGGATGAGCTGAGATCAAAATTTAATGTCTTAATATCTTTGTAATTATTAGCACCATTAATCGTAGATGATCGATGTTTGGTAAGATGGTTAACCGATCATGAGGGGAGTGAAAATAAAATTTTTAATAATTGTTATTTGAATTAAGAATTAAAAGTTTAGGAACATTGTAGCTGTAAAATGTAATTTTATAACGTTTATGTTCTATAACTTTTTAACTACTAATACTTCTTAAGGAACAAATTTACGAATATATAATTATAATTATATAATTACTATTGTAATTTTATAGCCTAATTACTGATTGCAAGCATATTTTTTTTTACCTGTATTCATAATGTGTTCTTTATGTGATTTGTTTTTCTTTTAAACAGTATTGGAAGTAGAAGTTTTAAGCAATGCCTACTTCAAATATTATTTCTCTATTTATATACATATAAGAGAATAAAGATATTTTTTGAAACAGGAGAATTCAATGTGCTTTATAACTACACGAGATTGAGATTCAACTGGAATGAAGTGGATTACAGTTATTTTCTAACTTTCAGCATGGTCATCTATCTGATTGGTGAGAGCCTTTTTTAATATATCTATTGGAAAGAGTTAGAAATATAAATACTTTACTGCAAGTACAGAATATTTGGTTTTTACTCTGATATGAAATAAAGTACTTTATGAAACTGCAATGGTGGTGAAATAAACCAAAGAATATTAACAATGTTAACTTTCTTCGAATCTAGTGTCACTTGAGTAAATCTATAAAACATTCTTCCTTTGAATTTATATTATATATTTATATTATTTATTTAAAGGCTTAAATTTCAATAGATCATTTCAATTAATTGTTTAACCATAATTTTCTTGAGTGTAAACAATTGTAAATGGTGCTCCTTTTCCAGATTATTACCAGCGTATTTGTATATTTCCCCGATTCCGAAAACTTTCTGAAATAGTGAAATTTCATGTATTTGTGAAGTATTGACTTTGATTTTGCATCCACTGAAAATAGTATCAGTTTTGCGTTCTCTTATTAATAATCTCGATTTGGCGTTCCGCATAGAAAAATCTTAATTTAATCAAGCTATTCATTTATTAATTACATTTACCCATTTTTCAATGAGATTACTAAATTTTACATAGTTATTTTCAAAGGAAAATCTCTGTGAGACAATAAACCTTTCTATAATTCTAATATTTTTGTGAACAGTTATTTATCATCAATCAGATGATTAGTGTTATCATTTTAAAGAAAAAATAATTAGTTTTCCATGTAATACTCAAATAAATAGAATTTTTTAATTATATGTGACTTAAGATAAATTACTATTTTGGTTATTATAGACTAAATTTCAGTCTATAAACTGTAAAGTCGCTGTACTAATAAATTATAATTGCGGGATAATAGGCCAATAATAATTAAGATTCAAGATAAAATGAATTGAAATTATCTTAACATAAAGTATTCCAACTAATTATAGATAACAATCAAACCTAGTACCCTTATTATCTAATAAATAATTAAATAGAAAAATAAATTACTTATAGTTAATTAACTAATAGATAAAAATAAATAAATTGTGCTTATGTACAAAAATACCTCAAGATAACTTGTTGATAACTTATGCCCTCACTTACTAATTACTATCACTTAATGTTTCACTGTCATTATTTATATTTATTAATCTACACTGGTAAATAATTACATATAATTTAGTGAGCACGTTCTTTGATTAACGTAGTATATGGTGACTTAAGTTGGAAATGATTGATCAAATAACACTGCACAACAAAAAAATATTTTTTGAATGTTTCCTACACTAAATTAGTCTATTTCTACTAATTTTGGGGTGATAAAAACGAAAATAACATTGAAAAATTTTTATTAGCTCTGGTTTTTGAGATATACAGCACTTAATCTTAAAGAGTAGTTATACTATACGTGAAAAGTGAAAGTACAAAAAACAATATTGTTATGTTTCTTTTAGAATATTGTAAGTACAAAATTGATATAAAAAAACCAGTATTCTTAGTGTTTTGACAAATAAAAGAGGTTTGTACCACCAAATTTCAATTAAGTCAATCCGATGTATTGTAAGATCGCTGTCGTTTAGCTTGTCTTTTATAAAACACTTCTGGAGCATCCCTACACACAGACCAGCAGTAGTCTGCAAGCATTGCTTCATTCATCATGTTTTAGAAGATTCCACTGTTGTAGTCTTGATCCTAACAGCTCAGCCTTTTCCTTAGACAAGCCAAGATCTCTTATAAGGTCACTCAACTCTGCTTGACTAATTCTGTGCGGATCACTAGACCTATTGCTTACATCAAAATCAGGGTCATAGGATGTAGAAGGATGGGTTGCTTCTTGTAAACAGACTTCATCACTTTCCTCTAAAATTTCATAGTTTTGGGGTGGAGAAGGGACTGGCAAATTGTCTGAGTGTGGTACAGGCCGAAGAGCAGATGGGAGATTAGGGTATTTCACCGTTCCTCTTTTCTTCATAGATAAACCTTGCTTAATGGGAGGAGTTAAGCAGAAATAACAGTTGTCTGTAGGCCCACGCCAAACCATAGGTACTGCAAAAGCCATTGCCCGCTTGTTATTTTTCAGCCACTCTCGCAATATGACGGAACAAGAATTACAACATATATGAGGAGCCCATGATTTATCTTGGTCCCCAACTTTTACACCAAAATAATGTTCATAGGCAGTCTTAATGATAGGTGACATTTTACGTTTCTGAGCCTTAAATGTTATTTCACCACATATATAGCAAAATCTATCGACAGAATTCACATACTTTCGAGGCATTTCAGATCAGCACTTAAATTAATTTAAAAATCAACTTCACACGATAATTTCAATAGCAACCACGTGCGTACAATTGACAAACTCGCAAAGGTTATGTTTACTACTTATGAACAGCTGATGAGAGGGGTGTTATGTAAACAAACATGTGTACCAACTGTTGGTGATGAAATATTTCATTTGTTGAAAACTCAATATATATATAATAGAATGATACTATGTCTTGAAAACAAGAGCTAATATATAATTTTTATGGTCATTTTCGGTTTTAACACGTGGAAATACATTAAAATCAGCTAATTTCAACCCCGAAACAAAAATTTTGTTGTTCAGTGTAATCAAACTATACAATTTTAAATATACTTTTAATGTAATAAAAATAGTAATGATACAACAATTAAAATTTACTGGAAGTAGCTTTAAAAGGAAACTTTTTCATTATTATTGAATTTATTTTAATTTTTACATTTTTATTTCAACCGTTTTCTTTCAGGCACGTCAATTACAGTAGGAATCTTTAGCCACATGATGAAAATGGATGATGCGATAATAGGAATCATTTCTTGTGTGAGCAAAATTTTAGCAGGATTTATCTATGCCTTTGCGACAACTACTTGGATGATGTACTTAGGTAAGTAAGCAAATAATCAAAAAGTTCTGATCTATATCTGATATATATAATACAGTATACATCCAGTATAGCATATACATCCAGCAGTTCGAGTTAAGTCCCAACAATTTGAAAAATATATACAATAAATTAGATCATTTATGGATATAGCATGGAAATTGTTGTACGAGGGCGGGTCATTAAGTGCGTGACTTTTTGAATTTCCCGCCTTATAATTAGGTTGGCAACACTGCTCCTGTCAACAAGCATCTATCAGCTGACTCCTGTAAAAGTTTGAACACGCTGGGTCTTTTAGTTTGTGTTTGACAGTCTTTAAAGACAAACAACTTCGTGAATTGTGGAGAAAATGGAGAAAAGTGAATTTCGTGTGCTCATCAAGCATTATTTTTTGCGGAAAAAAACCATCACTGAAACAAAGGCTAAGCTTGATAAATACTATGGGGACTCTGCACCATCGATATCAATGGTAAAAAAGTGGTTTACAGAATTTCGTTGTGGCCGTACAAGCACGATCGATGCCGAACGTTCTGGACGACCAGTAGAAGTCGCTACACCCGAAACAATTGAAAAAATTCACGATATGGTGTTGGCCGATCGGAGATTGAAAGTGCGGGAGATTGTGGAAGCCATAGGCATATCACATGGGTCAGTGGTTTCGATTTTGAATGATCACTTGGGTATAAAAAAGCTATCCGCAAGATGGGTGCCGCGTTTGCTAACAATCGACCATAAACGCAATCGTGTGACAACTTCGATCGAATGTTTGGCGTTGTTCAACCGCAACAAGGACGAGTTTTTGCGCCGATTTGTAACAGTGGACGAAACATGGATACACCACAACACGCCAGAGACCAAGCAGCAGTCAAAACAGTGGGTTTTGCCGGGTGAATCAGCGCCGAAGAAGGCCAAAGTGGGTTTGTCAGCCAATAAAGTCATGGCTACTGTTTTCTGGGATGCACGCGGTGTAATCCACATAGATTACCTTCAGAAGGGAAGAACAATCAATGGCGAATATTATACCAACTTATTGGACCGATTTAATGAGGATTTAAAGAAAAAACGACCGCATTTGGCCAAGAAAAAAGTTCTTTTCCATCAAGACAATGCAAGAGTCCATACGTGTGTTGTTTCCATGGCAAAATTTCAAGAATTACGCTATGAATTGCTCCCTCATCCGCCGTATTCTCCGGATTTAGCCCCGAGTGACTATTTCTTGTTTCCGAACCTTAAGAAATGGCTTGGCGGAAAGAGATTTTATTCCAACGATGAAATCATCTCACAAACAAATACATAGTTTGAGGAGCTCGAGAAATCTTATTTTTTGGAAGAGATAACAAAATTGGAGAAACGTTGGACGAAGTGTATAGAGCTCAAAGGAGACTATGTTGAAAAATAAAATTACTTTTTATCAAAAAACCTTTGTTTCATTTAAAAAGTCACGCACTTATTGACTCGCCCTCGTAGTAAAATATTTGGAGTCAATTAACAAAAATTGAATCATTGGAGGTTTCCGAAGTGGGTGATAAACTAAAAGCTAAGATTCGATCGATTTTTTTTAAAAACCTTCAATAGCTGTTATTTCCTATAAAAAAATCACATACTCCAAAAAGGCAGTGCCAAAAGTAAAAGTAAAATATATGTAAAATATTATAATAAACTTATAAATCTAATTGAATTACAACTGATTCTTATGGCTGAAGTTCACTTCAACAATCTCTTGGTTGAAATTTGTATTAAAGTAAGATTTCCAATAGCTTTTTGACAAATGACACTAAAATGATAATTTCAATACTGTTTTTTTCGAAATAAAACGTAAAAATTTTTATTTAACCACTTTTAATGTAATATATTGATATTTGAAACTGTATAATACCTTTTAAGTATCACTATTTTGATTGGGAACTCTGTGAAAGTGGTCTCTAGAAACTATTTAATAACGAAATTGCTTTTCTATGTTTTATGTAAAATTACGGCGCATGGGCTAAATATATAATGAAAATAATTTTTAAATAGTTCAGAATGAAATAGAAAGTTTTTATTATTTGTTGAATGGTTATGAAATGAAAATTGTTAAGTTTAAGGAAAATTAATAAGTTTTTCTTTATAATAGGTTTCCTTATTTATTAAGGCCCATAAAAAGTAATTTTATCACTTCCTAAGGATAAAATAAGGCATATAATTGTCGGAAAGACGGATAACTAAAAACATGCACTCGTACTCACACAAAAAGGAAATTTTAACAATAAGGTAATTAATAAAAAAAAAATAGAGCAATATATACATAGATACTAATGTTGAAGTTTATTATTATTTTACCTGGTCCATTATTTAGTTTTGAAAAAATGATAAAACATTTCTGTTAGTATTATCTTTTTTATTTTATGGTTAAAATTCTTTATCTTCATGAATACTATCTATGTACAATATTTGATCAACCAAAGGTGGGTGGAATCTAATTATCTTAATGGTTAATTAATATTATAAAAAGTTATAAAGCCTTCCAACATCTAAAGAATCCAGTCCTTTTAATCAAATACGCTGAGAATAATTGCAAATGCTCCCTATTATGTATCCAATTCATCCCTTCACTACGATCCTAATATCCCTTTTGTTCAAGACTTCATTTCTTCCCGCTTCACCCTTTTCCAAAGTAAACTGCCATACCATCCTAATCCACTAGCACAGACCATGTCTTCCAACTCCAACCCCTACAACCCTCCCTGTCGACTCAAACGAAGATGGCCCCGCGACCTCCTGGGGACATGGCCTGTAAATATTTGAGAGTGGTGTCATTGGTCAACTTCTCTCCTCATGTGATTAACATTGAATGTCATTTTTTTTTTATTCATTTTGGTGATCAAATTACAAAATGTTTTAATTTAACAGAATGTAATAAATAAATATAAGTTTAATAATAATAATAATAAAATTTGTGTTATGACAACTGTTCGTAGAACATATGTGCAGAAAATGTATTTCTCTCTTTCTTACGTTCTCTAACAATCCTAAGAAAGAGGAAAATTCAAGTTTGCTTACCCCACGCTTTTCTCCCGGACAGTCTACAGCTAGCCTTATTGCTTTTACCATTGATCCAGCTTGTCTGGTGATTTATTTGCTCTAATCAATGCCCATCTTTAATAAAACATTGAAAATCGATTTTCACTGATCCGAGATATGTTCCGTTGAAAAAGGTTAACGCACAGGTTTATATGCGTATCGCTTTTTTTTTCCTTTTTAATTATTAAGCTTAATCAGTTATTTGAGCTTCTTATAGTGAATCGTTGGATAGGTTCGTTAATGGTCTAGTTGGGCGAGAGGGGGCGAAGAAAATAACTAACATATTTTTTTATGTATATTTTATGAAAAGAATTATTGACAGAATAAGTGTAAATTATGAACTAAATTGCTTACCTTTATTCTAGATTAGGTTTTTTGTAAACGCGTTGAAAGTTATAAATAGAATTTAACTGGATTTTTTGTTTAAACGTAAAAAAAAAAAAATTTCAAATATCATACTATTAAATCGTTGAACTGTTTCTTAAATAGTAAAATTCAGGTAGTTTGAGAGATGGGATTTAGAGATAATTTATAAATTAATATAAAATGATTTTAGATAGATAAATGTATTTTCTGTTTCCGTGATAATATTGAAAATGTTTAGAAATATTTTCAGTTATAAAGTAAAAAAAAGGTAAAAGCAATTTTTATTTTATAAATTCTTTTGTGGTATTTAATCCCACGTAAATTTTAACAATTTTTAGTGCAAGGGAACAGAATAAAAAAATCTAACAACACCGGCCCGGATAGCAGGAGATCCAGGTTCAAGTCCTGGCTGGGACAGTTAGATTTTTAATTCTGTTCCCTTGCACTAAAAACTTCAATTTTGATTGTTTTTTTTTTGTTTTTTTCCAGGCCCAGTAGTAGATATTGCTAATGGAACATCATACATTGCCATGAGGTCCATTGCTTCAAAATTAGTACCAGCTGATGAACAGGGTGAGAATGGTTCTAATATATATATATGAATGTTAATTGCTATCAAGAGAGCTCGTAAATGATTTCTTTCTGAATTTGATGCAGAACTTGGCTGTGATATGTAGTTATCAAGAACAGGTGGGATGGTGGGATAGAAAGAGCAGAGCACACACTGTATGTACCAGGTATGCAAGTTTAAAATGTCGTTTATTTCTTAAAATATATACACAGTAATTTAAAAAAAAGTATAATATATTTTATTCAAAGTACTGGCCCTCGCTTTCTACACATTTTGTCCATCTCTCGGGCAATATATGGATACCATTCCAAAAGAATGCTTCATCTTTATTTGAAATCCATTCATCGAGCCATTTTCGTACGTTTTCGAAATTGTTGAAGTGTTGCTCCGCCAATGAGTGTCCCATCGATGAGA
>KZ808825.1:271523-282976 GCA_000696205.2 Oncopeltus fasciatus
TTTTTATGTAATATATATATATATATATATATATATTTATATACGCACACAAACAGTTAATCTCTTTCTTTTACAGTAGTATTAACCTTTAGTAGACTATTCCTGTGATATTAATTATGCTTATTGAAAAATTATTTAAATTATGGAGATAACTTTTTATTTTAGGAAAATTAAATTCTGTTTTTGGGATGGCTGAAGCTGTAGTACCAGTAATGTATGGACCTATGTACAGTGCAATTTATAATGCGACAAGACAAACAGTTCCAGGTGCATTTTACCTTATTGGTGGAGCTCTCACAGCCCCTGCTATCTTCATATTTCTGTAAGTTTTTTTTTCCTTTTTTAACTGTTTTTTAAGGTATTTAAATAATAATAAAACATATAATAGATGTTTCACTAAAATCTAATAATGGTGCTTTAATCTTTTTTCGGCCAAAGCTCATACCATCAATAATTTTCAGAAGCTTGGTTAAACTTAAATACTGGAAACAGTTACATACAGTGTAGGATATGTACTATATACTTTTTGTGACAGTTTATGTGAAATTTGCAACTGAACTTGTTTAATAATTTGAGAATGCATTTCTTTTTCAACTACTTTCACAACTATTAATAACTTAGAGTATCTTAAAGATGCATATATTTCTTAAGAATTTCAAATATGAATGACTAAATTGTAATAATAATTTATATTTGTAAAGTTTTTTCCGGGTTGGACCGTGTAAAGTTTTTGATGGTTGCCGAGCTTTCGCACATCCTGTGATGGCTTCTTCAGGGCTGAATAGAGAATGAGAGCATCAAATCCAGGGGTATTTCCGGCGCTGTCCGGTCCTTGGGCGAAGCCTGTCTTCCCATTGGTTGATCCTGTTTTCCTGCTCGCTGATTGGCTGGATCCTCTTATCGATTGGTTGGACACTCTTATCGATTAGCGCTGGTTTCCAATTCTTGCTGAGCCTGTATCCATCCTCCCTGTTGATATTCCTAGGATTTTTCGCTATTTCGATGGTTTCTCTGATGGTCCGTCGATAGTAGTTGTTTTCCCGGGCCAATATTGAAGCATCTTCGAATTTGATGTGGTGGCTGGTGTTAGCGAAATGTTCTGCTGGAGCTGACTTTTCTGTACGTCCGTGTTTGATGTCTAAAACTTTACATGGTCCAACCCGGAAAAAACTTTACATACATCTGATGACTGTGGAAGCCTACGTGAACATAATTTATATTATTAATTTTTTTTAAATATACATGCATTAAATACAAGATATTTCTAGCTTTTTCATCCATTCAGTCAAAAGCTTTGAAAATGGAGATTTGTCATTTTATGCTTATTTACTTCCTTTCTATTGAGAAAAAAACAACAAAGGCTCATCGAAAATTTTTGGGGTGTTTATAGTTGTGCTTTATAAGTAAACGTCAGTCACTGTTATGCCCCCGTTTTCCCTCGGAATGAATTTTTTCACAAATTATAGACAGAATGACATTTCATCTCGCGACATTTCTGAGGAACTATACATCAATCTTATTACAGTTTTGAGCAAATTGCTCAAAAATTAGGTATCAAATGAAGCTCAGTATATGTTTAGTGAGTTTTTTTTTTTTTTTTTTTAAATCTAGTGGTTATGTTGCAGATGGCTGAATGGACAACATATAGTGGATTCAGCTCGTTCAGCTGAGGAAAACTCCGAGGATGAAAAGGATTATTCTTCCGAAAACATGGCAAATATGAAAGCAGAAAAAGAAAATGATGGCCCCATGCAAATGGGGAGTATGAGTGAAAGAGACAATTTGGAGGTGAAGGAGTGTCTGTCCTGTGAAACGCTCTTCAAAAATACTTCTACATTACTTAAGTCAGGCGAAATTTAGAATTTGCTCAATTTAATTAAAGAATTTCCTTTCCCCAATAAAGCAATAAAAGATAAAACTTTTTTTTTTCTTAGGCTATTTCTTTCTACTTATCATTTATTTTATCGAGGAAAAAAAACATGCTACACACTTTCATGCCCGAAAGCATTTTTTTAACGAACCTTTTTTTAAATTTAATTTAATTAAATTTGAAATCATTTTTGGTGAATAAAAAAAGTTTTGCATTCAATCTTTTTCAATTTTTTGTGTATACCTCTTCGATGGTGGTTGCCGTGCCTAATAAAATATGCTCAATTCATATGAAGATATAACTAATCCAAGACCAATTTTATATTCGGTATTACATGAACATTTATTTAAGTTGTCACCATCTCGAATTTAATTATTTAAAAAAAAATTTTTTTGACGCTATTGCTTGAAGACAAATATATACATATTAATAGATATATACGTGCATTTTTTAACGGGCAATATTACCAAAAAACTTTACTATAGTGAAGATCCGTTTAAATTATTCAGAAGTCGTTTCATGGTGAATAACTTGATTTCTCCTCGGGAAACCAGTTAAAATGAAATGTTATGTTGAAACCTAGATATTAGATATCATAAGTGTCCATGAGACAACGACCTGTTGAAGTAAGATACTGTAATACTACAATATAGCAACCAAAATCTCTACAATTTAAATTCGGAAATTACCCTGAGCTCTGTTTACATATGTACATTTCCATGTACATGGTACATAAGTACCCACTTATGTCGCCAGAGTACCTTCTTGTCTTGGCCTGAGGTTATTGCAATAGGTTTTTTTAAACTTTGTTTCAAGTTTATATCTCTTAAATTAAGAATATTTTTTTCCTTAAAATAGACTACTGTAAATAAAATATCAACAAGAAAAACAAAACTTCTTTCAGTTGTTGATAATTGCAATAAATTAAATCTCATTACCGCAGATATGGGCATTCTTAATAGAGAACTACCACACAATTGCTGGCCTTTGTAGTCATTTTGATGGTTAAGAGTATTACTCTTTATTACAATAAAAAATATAGCTTTACAAAATTAATAAATGAAATTTATATAATTGTTTTTCTTGCCTTCATATTAAGATTAACTATTATGACTAATTAGTTGAGCAACTTCTTAATTTTTTCGCCAGGAAACATTTAGAAAATTCCAAAAGATGTAAGTATTGTAAAGGTCTAATCTCATAACAGATTTTTTTTTTTTTAATCATTTCTATATTTTCTCTAATGTTACAACAAAAATTTTAGTCATTAAATATGTATATTATTATTATTATTAAACTGTTATTTATTTATTACTTTCTGTTAAATTTTGTAATTTGATCACCACAATGAACTTATAAAAAATGACATTCAATGTCAATCACATGAGGAGAGAAGGTGACCAATGACACCACTGTCAAATTATTTACATATTATGTCCCCAGGAGGTCATGAGGCCATCTTCGTTTGAGTCGACGGGGAGGGTTATAGGGGATGGAGTTGGAAGACATGGTCTGTGCTAGTGGATTAGGGTGGTATGGAAGTTTAATGTGGAAAAGGGTAAGCGGGGAGAAATGAAGTCTTGAACAAAAGGGATATTAAGATTTTGGTGAATGGATGAATTGTATACATCTCAGGGTTTTGGATTGAAAGGACTGGATTCTTTGGATGTTGGAAGGCTTGGTGGCACCCCAGATTTCTACTCCGTAAGTCCAATCTGGTCGTAATAAGGTTTTGTAGTGCGTCAGTTTGTTCTCCATCGTAAGATTGGATTTCTTATTCTTGAGTCTGTATAGAAGTCCATATCGCCCATTGAGTTCTTGTCTTTTAATTTTAGTATGTTCTCCCCAAGTAAGTCGTGAGTCAGGATGTAACCCAAGATGGAACCCAAGGTAACGAACGGAATTTGAATGTGGTAAAGGATTATTGTTAAATTTCACAATTTCAGGGAAGTCTTTCTTCCGCAGTTGGAAATTAAATTGAACGCATTTTTCTTCATTGATTTTTATTTTCCATTTGCCACACCTATGATTGATTTTTTTGAGGTTTTTAGAAGCAGTTTTAGGATTGGGATGGGAGGATAAGATAGCTTTGTCTTTCGCAAATAGAGCTAAGAGGGTACTTGGATGGGTAGGGATAAATAGGATAGGTCCAAGCACACTACCTTGAAGAATTCCTGCTTCCACTTGGTAGAAATCGGAGTAATCTAATCCTTGCCGAACCCTAAAGAAACGGTTGGATAAGTAAGACTTAAGGATAAGGTAAGTGTTACTAGGAAATATGGATTTCAGTTTAAACCGAAGACCACTGTGCCAGATTCTATCNCGCTTCCACTTGGTAGAAATCGGAGTAATCTAATCCTTGCCGAACCCTAAAGAAACGGTTGGATAAGTAAGACTTAAGGATAAGGTAAGTGTTACTAGGAAATATGGATTTCAGTTTATACAGAAGACCACTGTGCCAGATTCTATCAAATGCTTGGGAAACATCCAAAAAAGCTCCTGGGCAGTACTCTTTGCGCTTAAGGGAAGAGAAAATTTTCTGGATAGTAGAATGCTTACTTCTCAAGCCGAACTAATGATTTGGGAGGATATTGAAGGGTTCCATGGAAGGCATTATTCTTTTGAAGAGTATTTTTTCGAAAACCTTTGAAAGTGTAGGAAGAAGACTTATAGGACGATAAGAGTAGATTGTAGGGCAATCAACTTCTAGGTTATTACGCCCTAGGACGATAAGATAAGGGGTTATGTGGTGATTTTCATGGTTTGGGAAATAGTATTATATCAGAATATTTCCAGAGAAGAGGGAAGTGGGTAGTTCAGAATATGCAATTATAAATGTAGGTCAAGAATACAATTGCCTATGTAATTCTTGGGAAGATTACGGAGAATTTGGCCGGTGATTAAATCATATCAGGGGGATTTGCGCTTAGGCAGATGAGAGATTATATACTTGACCTCGGAAGATGTTACTGCCTTGAGTGGCAAAGACATAGAAAATGGCATGTCCAGGAACTCTTCAGTATCCGCGGCATTGGACAGGTCTAAGGAATCTGTATGAGGAGTAAATGTTTGCTTGAGGTGCTGGGCAAACATTTTGGCCTTGTCTTTGTCAGAAGAGGCACAGGAACCATCTCCTCGACGCAAGGGAATGAAAGCTTCATGGCTCTTAAGGATTCGGCGAGTAGAAATCCAAAAGGATTTGTCTCCTGTTGAGAGAGTAGACAGATAGGCATTAAAGGCCTCATTTCGCAAAACACCTAATTTTTGTTTTACGAGTCTGGAAAGACGGTTGAAATCTTTGCGGTCTGAGGGGTGTCTATATTTTTGGAACAATGCTCCTGATCGGCGTTTCCCTATGATGAACTTTTTAAGCGAATCTGGGAGTGGGTTTTGTGACTCAGAAGAGTATTTGGTAAATTTTGGTTTGATATGTCTTCTGATGTACAGCGTCATCTAGATCATCGGAGTTTCTGAGGTCAAGTGACTCTTCTATGAAAGTTCTAAACAAGGCCCAGTCGACTGGACCATTGATGAGGGAGAGAGGTAATTGTTTTGGAATAGGAATCAGGGATAACGTTGGAAGAACTGGGCTCTGGTCAGAGGAGAGCTCGTTTAACTTCGAAGTTGAATAATGAAGAGGAGTAAGGTCTTTGCAAATGAAGAAGTCCAGGATATCAGGAATGCGGTTCACGTCAGAGGGCCAATAAATTGGAGAGGAAGGACTAATTGTGCCTAGGTTTTGGGATGATATCGCATTATACAAAGCACGGCCAAGGGAGTTGGTTGTTCTTGATCCCCATTGCAAGTGTTTCGCATTATAGTCTCCACCGGCTAGGAAACGGGAGCCAAGGTCTTGGAGGAAAGTGGAAAATTCTTCTGTAGTGATTGGCTTATTTGGAGGACAATACACTGCTAAAAGTGTGATAGAATGAGAGGGTGTGAAAATAGACACTAATTTTGTTTCAAGAGACTCTGTGGAAGAGGAGTGTAGGATATGATGGGTATAGGATTTCGTGATAATAAGTGCAGTTGTATATTTATAGAAAATAAAACACTCTGCTATATAAATGTAGTAAATAAGAATCGGTTGGATAAAGAGTGTAGTGAGAAGAAAAAAATTACAAAGAACAAAATTTTTTCTCTTCACACAGTCTCTCTTCAATCCTCACTGACAAAGAGAGAGAAATCCCCCAAAATTGTAATTTTTTCTTTTTGTGTGTTCACTACACTCTTTATCCCACCAGTTCTTATTTACTATATACATATATATTAGAGCAATGAAACAGCATAGAATTGTATATTGATAAAAGCTATATTCTATAAGAGTGGAGGATTACATGACATGGATGTTCATTCATCGACTGCAATACTCAGGATTTTGCTTAGTTTATGCAACTTCTGCGTTACAGAATTTTTTCTTTAGAGATTGCTAAAGCTCCTTATTTGTATTGTCTATTAGAAGCCTACTTAAAGTGTTTGATCTAGACTTATTGCAATATTTTCAATTCCTTTGCAATACTACCATTTGGGGAAGCTCTCAAAAAGACTGTAGCAATACACCGAGAGACAATAAATGCAGGTAGTTAACGGCCAATTTGATCCAGGTTAGAGATATGATTATTGCGGGATCCTCGGCTACGTATCCCGACGGCCGAATAGCCGATAAGTAAGGCCTTGGTGGGGGCTCTATCTCTAGCCGGGGGATAAATGGTGTAGTGGTTTGCGACAGCGCTCTCTGCCGGGTTAAACGGCACTCTTGCACAACCTGCACTCTTTGTGACCGACCATTGTGTTCCTGGCTCGACAAAAGTGCCGGCCTTCGAGGCTCGAGCCAGCTCCACCGGCACTCAACTCCCAGAGGACATCCTTATCCTTCCAGGCCCACGGTTTTCATGTACTTCATGAGGGTTCATAACCATTAAAAGAACTGCATTGTAAGAACCCTCCTAATAGGAGAATACATGCTTTATCTTCTTTTTTATATAAATAAAGAATTATATAAATAAATAATTATTTCACTGATAATGAATTCTAATCATGATAGCTCCTATTACTTTGCCTTATTCAAGTTATATTTTTTAATGCCATAATTAAATAATTTACTATACATGTCTTAATTTAAAAATCTATGAAGACATCACCTAATAAAAATAAAAATATTAATCCATTATGTAAATTGAAACATAAAAAAATACACGATTTCCACATTTAACTGGAAGTTTTAAATCCAATCAAACTAAGCCAGGGAATTTTTTTTTTCGAGGCATACTTGACGAAGTAATTTCTTTTCTTAAAGTTTCTACATAGAGTTTGGACTGGGTACAATTTATTTTTAAACACAATAAAAAACATTTCATTAGATTATACACTATAATATTTACACAATAAATACAAGGGAGCCAGAAAAATACATTTCTTGTGTAAAATGTAATGTGGGATTAAACACCACATCGAAAATTATTATTTAAAAAACTAAAATATTTAGTTTAGAGAACTACAAATGTTTGTACAGTATTAATTTGTCCTCTAAAATGTATTTTTAAATATTGTCTTAGATAGTAAAACAGTATAACAATAATCATTATTCATAAATTCTATAAAATATTTTTTAGTAGTTATAAAAATAAAGAACTTCAAAAACTTTATAATTTTTCGAGTGTCTTCCCTCAATTTTCAAGTCCAATAATAGACAACCGATCTAATAAAATATCCTGCCGACATATTAATAAGAAATTATATCCAATAATGTTTTATTCCAAGTATAAAATTCTGAATCATAGAGTGAACATTAAAGTGCCAAATTTGGTTTAAAGAACGTTTAAATGTTTGTTTTTTTTCTAAATAGCTTATTTCTGGAAAGGAAATCTACCTATTAACTTTGGTTTCATAACGTGAAAAATAATCGACAGGGAGGGGATATCCCCCTTTTATATCGAAAGAAAACCAAATGGAAAATCGTCAGTAACTTTTTTAGTGTTAGAGAGATTGGAAAGAAAGTACATAAAAATATATTCTAAAATGTAATTGTCTAACATTTTAAATAGAAATTAAATAGAATATTCAGAAAAATATTTTAAATTTTTAGGGTATTGTACTCTTGTTTTTAATATGTACCAATTTTATTGAGTATTGAAGCTTTTTCTTGAATAAATCATTTTTTGTTTGAAATTGGATTATTGGGAGGGGAAGTAGAGAAAGACAAAAATTATAACCGTTAAACATTTGTTTTCATTTGTGTTACGTTTACATGATAAGGTACATTTTGAGCAGTATTTGGTACATATTAGGCGTTGAATGTAATTTTCTAGCGATATTGTTCTCTAACAGTCTTATAAAAGACAGATAATGAAAGAGAATTATTATTTCGAGAATCACATTATCTATCTTCAATGCCTTCGTTCAACTAATATTAATTATTAGATATGAAGACAGTTATTTCATTAAAGATAGAAAATTATACCCTCCCCCCCCCCCATGAATATTACAAAATTTTATACAAAACGCATGCACAGTGCTACTCGATCCAACCCGCTTTACTGACAAGCCTTGCTGGAAAGAACCTCCTTCTGAAGGCGTCTGAGAAAAACAAATTTAAAGTCCAGCATGATCTGAGCTGATTATTAATCAATGCTAATATTAATTGTGAATATATTTATTTTCAATTAAGAAAGCATTATATATTCTTTACCACCGACAGTAAATATTCACTGAATGTACATGGCTAGATTGCAGTTTATTTTTTGAAATATTTACTTGTGTCACCGCTAAATAAACTGTTATTGCATATAGAAAGATTCAGACTACCAGATGTGAATGCTAGAACTAAGATTTACTTTTTTTTAGTAAATTTCAAAGTAATTTAGCTATAATGATTGCCATTGATATATATATATATGGAGGANTATATATATATATATACGTAAATATACATATGAGTGCGTGTGTTTATCAACGCCTACAGGCAGAAGTGATTTGATTCTTGAAACAAAATAGATTTTTAAACAAGAAACGAAAGGCTAAGTTCGTTAATGACTAAAAACACTAGAGAGGAAGATGATAACAATATTTAAAATTTTAATATCTTCGTTAAAATCAACAGTAAGAAACAAAAGTAATAAACAATTTAAAGATTGTTATGAACTTGTCTACCATTTATATTTGTTGTCTGCATGTAAAGACACAAGAGCTGCGTAAACTAAGCGAATTCCGCTTCATCGTAGTCTAACTTTTCATCTCATACAATCCCATTTACCTATTGATTATATTTAACTCAACAAACAAATTTTGGTTTATTTCCATTAAGCCAGCTAAATCGAAAAATTAATTTGTGCTCCAACACGACATATAAATAAGTCCGTCACGCAGGAGATGCGTAAACTGAGGAAATTCCTCAGTATTGTAGTTGTCGAATATCTTGATAAATCATGGAATTCCCACGTCATACGTTCTCCAAACTCATTAGGTATATATTTTACCAATACTTCTATTTTCAGGACTTCACGAATAAGAAGTCCAATCTTACGATAGAGAACAAACTGACTCTCTACAAAACATTATTACGAACAATCTGGACTTACGGAGTAGAAATCTGGGGCGCCGCCAAGCCTTCCAACATCCAAAGAATCCAGTCCTTTCAATCCAATAACCTGAGAATAATTGCAAATGCTCCCTATTACGTATCCAATTCTTCCCTTCACCACGATCTTAATATTCCTTTTGTTCAAGACCTCATTTCTTTCCGCTACATCCTTTTCCAAAGTAAACTGCCATACCATCCTAATCCACTAGTACAGACCATGTCTTCCAACTCCAATCCCTACAACCCTCCCCACCGACTCAAACGAAGATGGCCCCGTGACCTCCTGGGGACATAGCCAGTAAATAATTTGAGAGTGTTGTCATTGGTCACCTTCTCTCTTCATAGGATTGACATTGAATGTCATTTTTAATTTTATTGTAATCAAATATCAAAATGTTTTTTATTTAACAGAATTTAAGAAATAAATAAAAGTTTATAAAAAAAAAAGTTGTATATTAAATTATTTATGCTTCAGGTATACCACTTCTAATTGCTCAATTTCGGTGTGTAACTCCTTAATTTTTTTTATTTACAAATAATCAAATTTGTGTTAAATTTCACTACTTTAACTAAATATTACGCCCACACCACCGAAAAAGTTTCAGTCACTCTTTAAGTTTCAGGTACATCCCCCATTCGTATTCATCTGTTTGGGCTCTACTACAAACATACTCCTTCTATTTACGTTCATAAACAATGTCCTAATTTTCATTAAGAAAAAAAGCCGTGTAGCTTCTTGACCGTTATTTACTGATTAACCTAAAGAAAGTATTGAAATTTCAAAAAATCTGTTATGAGCAGAACCACAAAGAATTATTAAGAATGTAAATAGGAGAACTGGTCGGGTCCCTAACTTTTATGCATACGAACTAAATCTGATATGATTTATAGATGTCATATATCAATTGTATTGTGATACATGATTATGTTAGTTTATACAAATTGTTAAACGGACTTATTCTTTTGTGCAAACGAAATGAGGATGAGGGGGCACAACATTATTCAATCTTGTCATTCTGTAAACTACAACTCCTCCTAATTTTGTTTCTACCAAAAATAAATCCAGATAAATTAATCCATAAATGGCAGATAATTTTAAAAAATACATTTTTTTTAAATTTGTATGTTTTGGATTAACCTTGACCGAACCACAACAAAATTCATCTAATAATAAGATCGTTTATTTGATCACTAGTCAAAATTTTATATATGCCTTCATTTTATGTTTCAAAATTTTTAATTTGATCTGTTAATTAATAATACAAATGATAATAATAAATTTTAAAAATGTATACATACCGTGGTTAGAAAATATAACTTTCAGAATAGTTGTTATATTTATCAAATTATCATTATTATTTATATCATATTGTATTATTGCATGTTGAAAGACAGGAAACATAAGGGAAATTTGATCAATAATGAATTAATTTATCAATAAATTCTCGAGGCATATGATTATTTTTTTTTTCAAATATATATTATTTGTTTGTATTTAGATGTTTTAATTATTATAGTAGAAGAACCAAATTCATTATTTATATTATTTTTTTAACTGCCCCACTTTGCTTGAAATCATTCGGAGGGGAGAGAGGATAGTTTAGGAAGAAGTCAAACTGAAAAATCATCACCATATTCGTTATTTTTTTAGTTTAAAAAAAAAATTGTTAGGCACAGTTACTATGGAATGTTATTACCTAATACTATAGATTCTAAAACGGTTTTATGAAAAACGCATATTAAGGAAATTACTTTAAAATGTACTATGAGAATCATGTGGACTCTCAAATTTTTAAAATATGGAAACTATCTATCATACGTTGGCTTTTTATTGTGATCAACTGAATAAATTAATTTTAACTGAAATCGGAATAATGGGAACGGGAAGATAGAGAAAATCCAATATTTTAAATCTTAACATCGTAATAATTAGCTTTTTTTTTTTTTTTTTTTTTTTTTTTTTTTTTTTTTTTTTTTTTTTTTTTTTTTTTTTTTTTTTTTTTT
>KZ808825.1:288671-301171 GCA_000696205.2 Oncopeltus fasciatus
TAAACACCCATGGCTCAGGACAAGCTTCTATATTATAAATAAAAGATTGACCTGGGCGGGATTTGAACCCGCGGCGTCAGGATTGCGAGACCCGTACGGATCCCCTGAGCTATCCCGGCGCCCCAACTAAATTCTTATTTATCTCAAAATTTTGGGAGATTTAATTTCCAAGGGAATTTTGTTAAATAAAATAAAAATATTTAATTTCTTTTTTTTTTATTATTAATTTGTTCGGGATGTTGTCAATGCCTGGAGCCTTTTTCCTCTATCTCAATTGTTATCTTTATTTCCTTTTGTGAAAAGGAAAAATTACTGACCTGTCTCCCATTTGTCAAAGAGGCAAACCTCTTTTATACACTTTAACAAAATTTGGGGATTTCATTCCATTTCAAGTTTATTTGTCTACCTGGTATTACTTAAATCTAGAAATTTATTTAACCAAATGAATCATTAAGGTAAACGCACCCTTAACGATCGAATAAATAAGCAGTTTACTAGCTATTGTTGAACAAAAACAAACTGGACGCCGCCGATAAAATCTCCCTAGAGTCGCTCAACTCTATCGCTGAACGGGATATTGGAAGGAGATAAGCTCGCGGGAGTTTGTGCAGCGCTTTCTCGAATGATCTCGGACGCCAATCATTTCTAAATTTCCACTGACTCCTTAGCATCGTATTCGCGAGTAAACGCAGTCGGTCACAACCCTTGGAAGAACTCTTCATGACATTTCTCAGTGGTGTACGCCAACTTCGATTTGTCTTGAAAGTAATTGGGAACGTCAGAGAAAGAGCAAAATTCATGAAATTGACGTTAAAGTGCTATGAGTATGTTTCAACCTCAAATATTTTGGTAAAGCAATTAGCTCCATTTGGCCCTGATGAAGCCATCACAGGATTAGCGAAAGCTCAGCAAAAAATTACTTATTTTCTTTTTCTAATCCTGGCCGAAACCCTGACTAATTTCTCCCGCATACAAATTTAAAGTTAATTATAATTACAATACAAATGAATATTTTTCAAAGGTTCTGGTATTGAGTAATGATGAGTTGAATAGAGTTGAGTAGACATTCTAAAAATCAATCCTTTAGTAATGGGGAGATATTTAATGGGATTCAGAATTGTACGTACGGTAAAAACCAAGCTCTAAAGAGATACTCCTTCAGTTGACGTCTAAGCCTGATTCCAATATTCGATAGGGACTTCGTGAATTTCACTTACGTTTGAAAAGCGACGAGGAAATGCGACAGAATTATGTTGTGTCCCCGACCTAGGCCTTGAGCGCTGCATTCTCGAATGTCTGCGCTGGAATTACTGTCACAGGGGCCACGCAATTTAGTCAGAGCTACGAATCCACACTGACTCTTTTCGGCCATGTCTCTAGTCTAGAATAGGTGCAAATTACATTTAACTCCGCAAAGTCTGATTTAATACGGATCAAAAAAAGTTCCATTTTAAGACTGTGGACTAAGTAAATTATATTTATCTTCGACTTCACAATCAAAAAATCCACACGAAAATTACAAATTGAAGACCAATGTAAGCTCTTTGAAAACTCATTAGAATTAAGTATCTGATACAAAAGGAATATATAATATTTATTTTTAAAGGAATATTTTAAAGTTATTCATGTTAATTGTTTTAATTGCAATGTTATATTATTATTATTATTAATGCATTACCAAGGAACTGTAATCCTTCTTTTAGGTGATATAGTCCTTTTGCATTCAGCTCTTTCTTTCACTCGATTATTTCGTTTTATACTCAGAGGCCATACTGATGCTAAATTTTGTGGTCTACTAAAAATGTAAAAAAAGCCCATTCAAATATTGTATTAAGGGTAGGGGAATCAGAAATACTTTTAGTTTTAGATTTCATCGATGGTGAAATATGAATTATATAATAACAGATCTTGAAAAATATAACTATAATTGAAGTTGCTGTGTAAACTGCTGGAATCTATTGGAGTCTTTCATTTCTGACTTTGGGGATTCGAATCACTTCCGTTTAACGAGAAATAAAAGTCAGTTTGGCGCCAGGAGTGCTTAAAATAGGGTGGTTATCTTATAGTAGCCCCCTTCCATGAATTGATACAATGGGGTGTATTGTTAACAAACAGTCTGATCAGTAGAGTGAGAAAAAAATTCCTGTATACCTACCAATGAACACTATGTACTAAAAGGGTCCCTATATACTGCATATTTGATAAAAAATCAAAATAATATTCTTCCTTGATTAATGTACTTTACTTATTAATATGTGGAGATCCAGTATAGGGTTGGCTACACATTAGATTAGAAGTTATGGTAAAATAAACCTAATTACAGCAATATTACGTAACGTGTATCGAATTTATTTATTTATTTTATTTTGTCGAAGAGTTTATAATAAAACACAAAAAGTCTTTAAAATATTACATTTAAAAGTTAAAAGACACTATACTTAACAAATGTTTTTAATTGGGGAATATTAGTGCGCCCACTCTTACAAGTTCTTTGTTTCGAAACTTCTGAAAAATGTTCAGGTCAACTTAAAATCTAAGCCATGATTTAAGGACTCAGCCAGTAATTTATGGAGTAGTTGAGTTATATTCAGTTCAATTAAAATTAAATTTAGTTATATAAAAAGCTAAAGTCAGTTATTGTTGAAAAGTTGAAAATCAATTTTGCCACACATCACTTATTTTTCAATATTAAAGGTCCACTTTGATTTTACAAATGTTTCATTACCCTCCAATGACCCTAAGTGGTTGCAAGGGAGGCTAACCCAGCAAAAAAAAAAAAAAAAAAAAAGTTTCATTATCCAAACAAGAAAGAAGAATACAAAAAATAAATTTCGATGCAGTTAGGTTTTAGTTGTATTATAAGGACGGAGAACCATCCAGAAGCGATGTCAAAATCGATCTAGTTGTCCTTTTTTCCTGTGTAAAAACCATTTGATTTTTCATATCGTAATGTAAATGTAAATTCAGAATCATATGGGTCTCCAAAGTGTCTTGTGGATAAAATGTAGATTTCTCTTCGGTGAGTTTTTCCTAAAATGTGCGATTTTTTTTTTTTTTTTTTTTTTTTTTCTCCAAAGAGTTTAATGTTATATTTTGATTTGAGATTCAAATCATTGTTGCATTTATGATTGCTGAAGATCTTGGAGTGGCATATTAAATATTTAAGTAATAGGATATTTATTATTGTTCTTCAATAAATTCACCTGTTTTATTGTATTTATGGGACATATGGAAAGTTTTGTCTTTAAAAAAAAAATCAAATCGCCGATAGACCTTAATTACCAAAAAACATTATGAAAAATTCAGTTATTCGGACAAAATCAGGAGTGTACTAAAAATAATCAATCTGTTTTTTTTCCTTTCGTTATAGTTATCCCTCGAAGCAAGTTAATTCACTTCTTTAGAAATAACTAAGTGTATAAGGATATTAAATGAATATTAAAAAATTAAGGAAAAAATAAATTTAAGCAATAAAATGTATATAAGAAACATTTTACCTTAAATTACACTTTCCCTAGGAACCAATAATAGAGTGTAAATAAAATAAAAAATTGCGAATACTATGTCTAGAAAAGTAGTTAGACCAAAAGAAGTCATCATGGAGAAAACCGTTAAGGATTCTTCTTAAGTCCAAGATGAGCTCGATGGCATGCTATTCCAGTTCTCTAATAGGAGGTGGTTCAGAAGTTATGCAAATTGTCCGCTTGATTATGACCCTGGTGGACTTCAAATTTAGGTCAGCCACTTTATACAGAGGACCTATAAGATGAGCCAATCTTCGTTAATGGTGCTGATATAACTGTCTGAAGTCCCTTACTGTCCATCCAGGAGTAAGTGGAATAAAAAGAAGTGGACAGAAGTAGCCAAAAACTTTTGCTATTGATCATTAAAGTGGGATGTGGGGAAATGAGCAATTTAATCTTCCGACCTAGACAAGGCACTGATGATAAAAGATAAGAGAAAATTAAAAACCGAGACAATGATTATAAAAGGTTATATATCTTAATTAAATGAACCAACATTACCTTAGCAGATGTTTACAAAATTGCTTCACGATACTCGCAAATGAATCGTTTAATATTCTAACACTCATTTATAGACTCAGTAATCATTACATGAAATAAATCTATTGACATTGATGCTGAAGAGCAGGAATCCTTTTAAAAAGAGCTCAGCTTGAAAGAAGAGCTTAGCATTTGATATCTTGGAAATAAAATCGGTGTACAAACTTCACTGATCCCCGGGGAATGCTCAAGTAAACCAAGTAAGCCATGTCCAAGGTCTAAAACCTTATGATAGCCGGAGGAGCTTAGAAAAGGTCACTTCGCAGATAGCTACAGAAGACTTTTAAGCAATTAATTAAACCCTCTACCGGGTTTACAGGGAGTCTAACATGATAATGCTGCCATAAAAGCAACATGTTTAAGTTTAAATTTGAATCCCCTATTCTTATTATTTCATTTGTTGCATAGCTTATCCACTGCAGTAAAATTATAACTACTATTAACAACTGTTATTTATTTATTTGAATCAGTAATAATAATGAGGTGTGTCAATCAGTGAATTAAGTTGAAATATGTGTGGCGGGCTTAGTATTTTTTCATTATTTCTTCTTTAAAAGGAACTCTAATTAATTCTAATTTTGTTTGTTTTTCTTTACTTTTTAAGTGAATAAAATTATTAGAAAATTTATATTGCAATGTGCTATTAAACATAATCTAATCAGTTTTTTTTTTTAAATTGTTTTGTAAGAGCGTTGATTTGGAAACTACATTAAGACTATAGAATATATTAGAGAATAATAAATTAAAATTAAGTATTTTATGAGATATTATAGATACTAATGCTATCTCTCACTAAAAGTCATAAATGAAATAATAATAAATGTTTATAAGAGCAATATTTTCTATTTAAATGAGGTAAAAGCACTAATATGCAAAAGGAAATCACAATGGCAGACGAAAAGTCCACAGCAATTCACCACTTGTCACCTCTATTGTCATGTCCAATTACTATCTTATTTGCTTAATGATCGGCAAAATAAACACCCTCATATGCACAAATAATACTGAACATCCTCAATGAGAAAAACATGCAATTTATGTAAATAGTGTAGTTACTACCAGGTTCGAAAATGTAATTACACATTATTTCTTCTTTGTGGTAGACATAAATACATTATAAGAACAGTCCTTCATGCAGAAACTGTGTAATTTAAGGTTTCCCATTTTTTTAAAAGATAGATATTAATAAGAGTAAGCAAGAAAATATATTTAGCAATATAAACCGAAATTGCCTTTATTGCCGAAAATAATTTTTGAACTTAAATAATGTAAATTTAATTTTCCTAAGTTTATGTTACATTACATTTTGAGGAAAACGTGTTCGAAAATATAAGTTACCTTCATACTTACAATATAAGTATAATATAAAGCCCTTTAAAATATCAGAATCTAAATCTGGTCTGTTGTATTCTTTTCGCAAAACAATAGTCATTTTCGTTTTTGTTGATTTTGGCTGTGTTGGAGGACAAATTTAGAGAGAGGTAAAATGTATTCATTTAAAATATAATAGATATTATTTGTTTTATATAAAATATATTTAGTGCAAATACTTTAAATTTGTAATTTTCCAAATGTAAAAATTTAACTGACCCAATTTTTTATTCAATAGTCTCTCTATAATATTATGATAGACACTTAATAAGGAAGCTATTGAAATATGTAACTGAAGGTTTTAAATGGTTCCTCCTCCCACTACACCTCTTTCACAATTGATTCTCCTTGGCTTTTAAGATTAAATTAGTTATTTAGCCTTATTCATTTCGGCATTATAATGGGGCAAGAGAAATCTTCTAACTCACAGGAAATCTTCTTTGATAACATCATATATATATATATATATATCATCATTATGNTATATATATATATCCTATTCAGACAAAACATAAATAAGCCTTTAGTACTAATGGTCATTCCTATGATGAGGTGATTGTTCATTATACCTCATTTTGGGCCATCTGCTTACACATTCTGCTAACTGAAAACGGATTACGCTCTATGAATATATGTTACTACAGTTCTTTTTTTTTTTTTAATAAATAAAACTTTATTTATTACATTCTGTTACTTAACATCTTGTAATTTGATGTCTACAGTTCTATATTTCTAAATAAAGACATAACATACAAGTCTTCCACTAACTGGTCTTTTTCCTATTAAAAACTTATTCGTTAAAATAAATCTTTATAGAAGACGAAACAAATTTCAAATTATACAAAATGAATTGTTTCTGTCAAAAAATTAAAACTAAGACGCAAGTTATTTATGTGTCATGAAGATTTCTAAAGAGGCATCTGAAATTCGCTCATAGGTGAAACATTATGTAATGCAGGAATTAAGTTAGAACGAAATGCAGACAGAAGTATCTGCTCCAGGACCACCTTGTAATTATGTCTACCAGCTGATCTGGAAGCCCCTTCACGTAACGGTTTGAAGGAATGCTTATTAACAGTTAGCTGTTTCTCTCGGTTAAAACGTAAAACGAAGGATTGTGAATGGGAATCTCGGGATGAATAACAATTGAAAGAGTTTAATATAGAAATTCGCCATTTTTATCCCCTCCAAATTTACATACATATTGACAAAAATATATAGAAATTACCTAAATAAACCTTTGAATCAAAGTAAATAAATAGGCTAATCACTCTTAAAATATGTTAGATGAATGCCACCATTCTCATTGAAAGACAGTTTTATGAAACTAATCAATGTGAAATATTATTACGTTAATTATTTATAGTAAAAATATTAATGATAAGAGTATGTTTGAAGTCCATTCAGAATTTTATCAACATAGAACTTTAGTTTAATAAATAAATTTTATGTATCTAGAGGTATTCAGCTCTAAGAGTTTGCATGTAAAGTTTTCTTTTAAGGGGCACAGGCTTAACGGGATCGAACTTTCAGGTTTGGCAACGCGGTTTAAAATCCTACCTTAGGTATAGACCAGTGTCACGAATGTTTGGAATAGCTTGTCGATACTATCTCCATGGTATGGTTGTATGGGCAGTAAAAATGTGTATTACTATTCTTAAAATTAATTTAATGCAAATCGTATAATACTTGAAGTACTACATGTATAATTGTACTATTGCAGCTTAAAGAAGTTTGGTCCCCCGATCTAAACACTAGATATAATCAGATCAGGTTCAAAAATCATAATTTTCTTAAATTTAAATGCCCCATTATTAAAATTATTCCCTATTGTGAGATGTTTCGGATGGCAAAATTTGGCAAACAATCACCTACGTTTTTCTTATTTTCTAGATTAGATGTCAAAAGAAATTTATACAAAGTATGTAAATTATTCTGTTCCCTTGCACTAAAAATTGTTAAAATTTACGTGGGATTAAATACCAAAAAAAAATTTATAAAATTAAAATGTAAAAGTTAATAACGTGAGTCATTTAAACAGCTTGACAATGTTAGCTCCTCCGAGCATAAGACGATATATTCGTCGGCCTCGGAAGTTAGACTCTCGACACTAGTGCGGGGAATTTAATAACTTATCAGACTTGGCCTGGTAGCATAAATAGTAAATGCACCGGCCCGGATAGCAGGAAATCCAGGTTTGAGTTCTGGCTGTAACAGTTAGATTTTTTATTCTGTTCCCTTGCCTTAAAAATTGATACAAAGTATGTCTTATTTGTATCCATTTAAGCCCATCTAAAGACTGAAGATGAAATTAAAACTACCGTGTTTTCACCTTCTCCTGTGTTAGTTCAGTTACGTTTTAATTTCAATAAAATATGTAAACGATAATAAATTTTCAAAATATAACTTGTCACAGAAAGAAAAGAACCAATAGGAATATTCGCCATTTGTGTTGGGCCGACCACAGAGATGAATTTCCTTCTTCAGAAAGGAAGTAGCTTCTGGGTGGGTGACATTTTTGACGAAAGGCTTATGACATTTCAGGACAAAACCAGACTTACATAACCTTTTCGATCTTTCGTAGATTCAAGAGGAATATTTGTTGACTAAGCATTTTTTTGTATATCAAATTTATATCCATCGTCATCAAGACTATTTACTAGTAATGTTTTGCCAAGTGAAAGTTAAACGTCAGTTGCAAATAATATATCGTTATTAAAGTTCATATAGGACCTTTTTTGAAGAAAATGATATAACTTTTAGTGCAAAAAATTTCTGAATACTAAACAACCAACTGAAATTTTTAACCTAGTTATTCATTATTTTAGAAGCGCATACATTACTGTATTTCTGTAGTTATATATACAAATACATGAAATTTGATTCTTTATCCACTGAGAACAAATCAAGTTCAGAAAATTTTTATTTAAAGAAATTGTGATGAGAATTCATCATCACATTCTTCATTTGAGTGTTCGTTACATCAGTGATAGGAAAACTTTGAATTACGAGCCTATACAATCGTGACATTCTTTGTTTTCAAAACAGATGTAGACAAAATTCCTAACAACCTCTCTTGGGCGTAGACTCCTGTCTAAATGGTAACAAGTAGTCAAACTATGTTGACCTTGCTCATCATATTCATGGAAGGAAAACATTCAATTCTGAACTCATCAAACTGTGAACAAAATCACTCTCTTTGTTTTCAAAACAATTGTAAACAAGAATAATTCACATAAACCCTAACATATGCTTGGAAATATTTAAAGTCGCTCAAAGAGATATCATTGTAAATAATTCTTTAGGCGTATTTAAAAGTATTATTAAAATTAATTTATTTTATTTATATTAAACGTCATTATGAAATAAGGTAAAAAGTCTTTTAAGCAGAGACAGTACATTCCTCTAATTGTAAATAAAAAAGATAGTCATTTAATGATGATTATACAAGAATCTGTTTACGGAATTAAAAACAGCTGAATGTAAAGAGATGAAAGTTTGAGTACTTTGATCCTAGCGTCTCAGGATGCTTGTCTTAGAACAACGTTCGGCAAAAGTAATCTCTGAGCCATGAATATTTAAGATATGCTTATCTGTAAAAGATTATTATAGGAGCTACAAAGCAAAATTAAACATTCCGGAGTGGGAGTTTATCTATACTGCAAATTGTAATTTTACGGCCTAAAAGCTGAAATTACTTTTAATTATTTAGAATATATTAAGCGTATAGCTTTTAATCATAAATAGAAGTAAGTTAGACAAACTAAAGAGCGAATACAGACGATTAGGAGTGGGGATTGTCTGAAATGTTCCGTTGGAGCAAAAAATGTATATTTTAGCTGTAGCGGGCGCCATATTTGTTTAGAACTATGAGACTGAACATTGAGCTGTTCAATTATATAAGAAATATAGTTGAAGTTAAAAGCGAAATTGAACTGTGTCGGAGTGGGGGTTTACCTATGCCGTCAATTATAGTTTTTCGGTCGAGAAGCTGCAAAAGAAATATGCCATAGCACTTTACCTCAGCGGGCGGAAAAGAATTGGTATTACCTTAAATGTTAAGTGGGGGTAATAAATGTTTCTTCCGCAGCATGTGGCGTAATATTTAGTTTAGAGCAATAAAACTGAACTTGGGTTTGTTTATGGACAAAGATATATATTGTAAGTGAAGGGGATTATATAAAAGATGTAAAGTTCAAATTCAACACTTATTAAATAAGATTCAGAGAAAGTCGCTCAGTGTATGCAGCTCCTAAGTAACGAATTTTTTTCGTACTATATTTTTAGTTTCTCCAATGTTGGATCGGTAAACCAATGCCGGATCGTTAAAGATCTGTTGATATTTTGTCAAAAGTTTCATCTCATATGGTATAACCAAGAATTCTCTCATGGGAAATCTTGGGGCTAGAACTAAGAAACAGAGTTGCGGAATGATACATGAAGCAGATTGGTGAAATTTGTGCCACAAGTCGAAGCTCTATGTTGGCCATACAAGTAGAGCGAGGAAAGCAGGAAGGCTGGCATCTTATTTGCATTCACCACTGAGAACGAGACTAGTTCTCTTCAGATCCAGGACGACCGATAGATTAGCTTAGCAGAGAAAAAATTGCATTTTTTAATTTTAATTAATGTTTTTTGTTTTTTTTTACATAGATGGGATGATATTATCTAAAGTCAGACAAAATTATAATTTGTATCCAATAATTATAAAGGAACTAATATTTATTTTCAATGTGGAATCAGAATCTGGATAGATAGTATTTAAAATGTGAATCAATGGTCGAACAACTTCAGTCATGCAGAGAAAACAAGCCAACAAATTGATTTATATCACTTATATTGTTACGGGCTACGGGTCAAAATTATTAAGAACAATGGGATAAATAAAAGTTAATTTATTATCATAAATCATTACATCTACTAATTACAAGATAACTTTAGAATCTACTGCAACTACTGAGTTTATAGAACAAATAGAAAATTCCTTATAGATAATAAACTATTTGATATGTACTAATAAATTAAATATGCTTATTTACAAAGAGGTTCCGAGATAACTTGTTAATCACTGTCACTTATCACTGTAACCGGCACTGCAATGAATACGACCAGCCGGTCACACGATGTGACACGGAATCTGTCAGAGACGGAGACTAAGTTATCGCTGGCGAGCTGTTTATATAACTTCGTGGAAATGTCGAGAAGAGTTTAGAAGATTCTATACGGATTTCCAAGTAACCCTACTTCTCTTCTCTGACCAAAGAAAGCAGATGTCATCTTTGAATTGTTCCCTTGCGTACAGACCTGGTCCACACGCCATCTACTTCCCTAGTCCTTAACAACAGGTAGCCATTTTCATGAATGGAATATTTTGAGTTATCTTATATATTTGAAATAAAGAAATTTTAGCCAAAACACGGGTCTCTGTGTGCGTATGTGTGTTTATGTTGTTGTGAGCCATTGACATTAAGATTTCTTTTTTTTCTTCCTCACAACTTCTTCCTTTTGACCGCCATTTGTTATTTCTTAGTTTAACAGAAATCAATGTTTACCTAGGCTTCGACAGTCGTTAGATGTATTTGCCGTTTCTTCTTCCGGGTTGGACCGTGCCAAGTCGTTGATAGTTGCTGGTGTTTGTGCGGGGATGGGATACAGGCTTTGCGCATCAAGCAAGTCGCTGCTTGGCTCTGGAGGCGTGGCTGAAGGTCATCGGCCTCTTGCTCATCCCAAACGTCACCAACAAAAGAAGATGAAGCTGGATGTACACTATCGGTCATCAGAGGATAGCACTACCGTCACCGTTAGCTACCTCTGGAAGCAGAGGTATTCCCTCCTGTCTCCTCTAATAGGCGCTTCTTGCAGGGATAACGGCCGCACTTGGAAGTCAGTTCTACTTCCCTCTTTTCAGACCATTTATCCTGTAAGTGCTTTCCTTTTCAATTACTTCTTATATCTCGTCTTTAGTTGGGGCGTTCTCATCGGCTGAAGTGTTGTTCTCAGTTCTTGAGGAAATGCAGATTTCATTTCAGAAAACATCACATCACAAAAACACCTTTAATATAAATACATTTTATGTTTTACATAGGCCTGTATATATATATATATATATCCCCTCAATAGATTTTGCTCACAATGTACCATATGTGAACGAAAGAGATGGAAGGAACCCCCAATGGAAAGTGCGTATGTGTGTGTGTGTGTGTGTGTTTGAAACAAATTTAAACTTGTTATTTAGATTAGTGCGACCATTCTTCCTGAAATAGAGACATCTAATTTGGTTCTTTTCACAAACCGTTCGATTAGGATTTTATGTGTTTTTGTTTTTGTTTTTTTAAGTGCAACCACTAGTTGGAATTCTGTAGGACGGGTTTAAGGAGAAAGTTATTGTTTTAAACGATTTTTAAAAAAATTTATTCTTTAATGGAAACATTTCCGCCTGCAAATCAAATCATCTTCAGGGATGATTATGGCTCACGAATAAATTAATAAAGAAAAATTGTTCTAATTTTTTTTACTAGACTCCTTTTTGTCAATACTACAATTTTTGGTATACTAATAAATGTCACGGACAACAAATAGCTCCCAATATTGTTCTTCTTATTCCAAGAAGATTTATGTTATGAATAATGTTATAGATGTGGAATGTAATATTCTAATCTAGTAAAAAAAAAAAAAAAAGACAAATTTCAGCTTTTCTTCCTTTGATTAATTGTAATTCTACCAGTTAGAGCACAACTTATAAATAAGTGACATAGAACCATGGTCATAATTACAATTAAAAGAAAAAAAATACTGAATACTTTTAAATTATTCTTCTAAGTGATCCTTAGTTTACACGAGAGTACTGCATTAATTCAGATTTGAAGAGGATTTGGTGGGAAGTTCTGGAGCCTAACTCTTGGAACTGCTGAAGCTTGCATTGCCCTGTCTCAATAGCGTGCGAAGATGTGAAATACAGAGTAAAATGGAAAAGTGAGCCTACCCACTCCTACATTCCGCCATGTGTGCTAAAATGCGATCTAAGCACGATTCCAAAACAAATCATATGATTAGAATTCCCAACAC
>KZ808825.1:306171-312660 GCA_000696205.2 Oncopeltus fasciatus
ACCAAATTATTTATTACGCTTACTACATTATATATATATGTATACAAATTTTTCACTTTTTTTCTCTGTAATTCTCCCTTTTCTTCATCGACCGATTTCAAGGAATGATAAACTCATACAAACGTTGGTAACTATAACCATATTTAGCTTTTATTTAGTTTATAAACATATGTTAGTGTTTATGTGTGTGTGTGTGTGTGTGTGTGCGTGCGTGCGTGCGTGCGTGCGTGCGTGCGTGCGTGCGTGCGTGCGTGCGTGCGTGCGTGCGTGCGTGTGTGTGTGCGTGTGTGTGTGTGTGTGTGTGTGTGTGTGTGTAAGTTTTAGACTCCAGAAAGTGAGATCGGAAAAGATATTGAGACAATTTTTAAATTATCAGTTATTTAAACAATCTTAAGAGCTGAATTCCAATAGTGTACGTTTAAAATATCTATCATTGTCCAGTAAGGAAAATTTCCTTTTGTGCGATATTTAATATGTTATATATTATTGTTAACAGGTAAACTAAAGATACTGCCAATAACATTTTTTTTTTTATAAATAATAAGCAACTATTTTCTTTAGTGGGGAGCACGTTGGTATTGGATTCCTGAGCCAAAGGTTACTCACTCCTTGCTGAATGCTCACAGTGTTCATTTTATCTGTGTTTCTATTCTTGGGAAGACCCAGCCCTAATTGGGTATCATTCTTCATTGAATGGGGAAAAAAATCAGGTGGTCCGAACGGTTTGCTGACCATACGCCTTCTCTAGTGTGCCGTAGGTCGATAACGAATACATCTTTAACATACTTTTCCCCTTGAGTCTATATGACCGGTTGCGGGACATAAGCAGCTCCATTTTAATAAGAAAATGAATAAATATTTATAGATTTCTATGTGCCCTGGTTTCACCGGTCAAAATAATTTTTTTTTGTGATTTTCGAATAGATTTTCATTTTTCAAATATTTTTAATATTTTTTTCTAAAATACAATTTTTTTTCTTATGCAATAAATTATAATTTAATAGTCTAGAAGGCATAATAATTTCTAAAAGACACAATAATGTCTTCATTTCTTAATGAAATTTGGCAAGTCCTATTTAAGTGCAAAAACAAAGGAGTCGATGGTTTGTCTGAATCTTATTTCTTCATTTGTACTTCATTTTCATGTATTTATTTTTATTAAGCAGTTTAGAAGCCACTATTTGATTTTCTTAATAAATTTCTGACATATAAACCTTAAATGTGGAAAAAATAAGTTGAGTTCGCTATCAAGTTAAAATGGAAGTTATGAAAGGAGTTTATTATCATTATATGTAAAGTTCGAAGAGAAATTTTCAGTTCTCTTGTATTGCACTGCTAGCGAGAACGGGAGATTTCTTTGAGAACGAGAAGATTAACCTGACAATATCTGTCATGAAGCTCGAGATGGACGCGGACAATAGACAGCCTTGGCACAGACCTTAGTTAACATTGATCATGGCGGAAAGGTTCTTTCCTAATTAAACTCTACTGGAGGTCCCGTTTAGAGCCTTCCTTTCTTATCTCACGACAGATAGCAGCACTGAAAGACTGGAAATCTTCAAGCAACGGATTGATTGGTTCGTTTTCCCGCGGAAATTAAAAATTACTACCATAGCCAACTAGATATATTTTACTGTTTAATGAATATTTAGACAGCTGTTTGTTTTCCTTGAGAAGCCATTTTGAAATTCATAACAAGGCTTTGGAACTCACTTACTGTGTTTAGATAGAATACTATATATGCAATTCTCCGAAATAAATTTCCCTTATTTTTCGAGGTTCAGTGAATTTAGATATTTTTCTTATTATTTGTGAATTGCAAAGAAATAATATTTGTTCACTTAGGCTTCCACTGTCCTCAGATATATTTACCAATACTTCTTCCGGGTTCAACCGTGTCTTGGAGTTTTTAGGTGCCAATCTTTTGCACATCGTGTGATGGCTTCTTCAGGGCTGAAATCATATATGGCCCTGAAGAAGCCATCACACTATGTGCGAAAGCTTGGCACCTAAAAACTCCAAGACGGAACATGGAAGAAGTATTGGTAAAGAAATGTTATTATTCAGGAACAATTAAATGCAAGGGAATAGAATAAAAAATCTAACTCTCCCAGCCAGGGCAGGAACCTGGATCTTCTGGTATCCGCGCAACCGCGTTAGCGATTTACGCCTTAGCCATTTTTACCTCGGTCGCGTAAATGGCTAACGCGCTTGCGCGGATACCAGAAGATCCAGGTTCCTGCCCTGAATGGGACAGTTAGATTTTTATTATATTCCCTTGCATTTAATTGTTTAAAATTTAAGCGGGATGAAATATCACAATAAAAATAATATTTATAAAGTTATTATTCAGGTTATTCTCATGGCAGATTTTATGAAATTATTAAGTCAGCCATTAAAAGTAATGTGTAAGTGTGACAACCTACAAGGCACTTTACAGTTCATTAGTTTTTTCTAATGAGTTTGGCATTCAACTGAGAAATGAATTAAAGAATGAAAATGAAAGACTAAGTTTGTTATTGAGCAATTACTGGCTAAACTTTGAAGTGAGGATTACATGTAAATGTCAAATGCGAAGTGTTTTTCCGAAGCAGCGGGCATAATATTTATTTTGTACTGTGCAGAACTCTGGGGTGTCGCTAAACCTTCCAACAAGCGAGTACAATCCTTTCAATCCAAAGCATTAAGAATATTCGAAAATGCTCCATGTTATGTATCCAACTCTACCCTTCATGAAGACTTTAATAATCCTTTCATTCAAGATCTTATCTCCAACCGTTTCATACTCTTCCACACGCTAGCTTCCATATAACACTAATCCATATGCTATATCACTGTCATCGGAATTCAATCCTTACAATCCTCCCAGATGACTAAAACCAAGATGGCCTCGCGACTTCTTGGGCCTGGATGCCAAAATTTAATGGTAGAGGGATCAATGGGCGCCTTCTCCTTGTAAAGTGTCATTTTATTACCTAATTTTTTTTTTTTTTTTTTGAAGTCGGCTTTTTAACTAATAAATACTTCCAATTTAAAATTTTGAATAAACTTCCCCTACTTATTTTAAGCTATAATTTGCTGTTTCCTATTAAAGCGATTAATATTTTTTTTCCCAATTTTTTTTTTTTTTTTTGAGTCAAGAGAAGAGTACTTCTCTTTTTTTTTGGGGGGGGGGATCTTATAAACGAGTAGAAAATGTCTATTTAAATTAAAGTAATAATCAATTATGCGATGGGTTGTCTAAGGCATGGGGTCATGAGGGAAAATACATGAACAGGGTAGATGAATCCAGGTCAACAGCCTCTGGAGACCCGGACAAGGTCGGCCAAGGGTTACTTCAGAGTTGGGCCATTATAAAACCGTCTGAAGGCACTCGGTCCGACCGAAATTAAACATGGCGCTTCCCTCCGACCCGACCAAAACATGCTCCATGTCCAAGACAAAAAAAAAAATAATACCGTTACCAAATGCAACCATAAAACACAAATATATATTCACATAAAAAAAGAACAATCCAAGATTGAAATTGCTTTGTCAATTACCAGTCAAGGTTAACCCTGCATCCACGAGAGAAATTCAGTAAGACGATGCGTTTCACTCCATGTAATATATCTAATTAAAGGCGCGTTTGCAAATTTTTTGAATTAAGTTTAAAGTAATAAACAAAGCATAAAAGACCACAGTTTTCACAGTCACGTTTTTACGAATATTCGCGACTTTTATGAACAATATAGTCTTAATTTACTTTTGAAAGGAGGCAAGCTAGATATGACAAGAAGGAGAATTATCGTATTTTGTTGTGTGTCCGATCTTGGCAGGTAGGCAGACAAAGGTGGAGCCAGGGGAATACGCGAACAGACAAATTTCGAAATCAGGAACCCCCCCCCCCCCCCCCCCNGAAAATCCTTAATTTGTTGTGGTATTTTTATAAAAAATAAAATAAAATAAAATACCACAACCAAATTAAACATTTATAAAGAAAAAAAATTAAATAAAGTAAATGACGAGAGTCGACAAAATGTATGACAATGTCAGCAACCTCGAGTACAAGACGAAGTTCTCGCCTTTCTCGTGGGTTAGGCTCTTGCTAGTGTAGAGGGAGTTGAATGAGACAACTAACACGTCCTGGTAGTATAACTGGCAAGTACACCGGCCCGGACAGCTGGAGATCCAGGTTCGATTCCTGCCTGGGACAGATAGTTTTTTATATTCTATTCCCTCTCATTAATTTTTTAATAAAGGAAAAGTTTGACTCTCTTTTCTTTGATTCCTCTATGAGCCAACTGATGAATGAAAAGTTTGATAACTGGTGTTTCGAAAAGTTTAATTAAAAGATAATGAGTTGCGTGTGGTATTTGTGGATAGGCAGATAAAGTAAGTGGGCTACCGGTGAGAGAGTGGTACTTTTTCGTACCATATGTTGCAGCTTAGCTGGTATTCACAGATCGTAGCCTCGCCACTTACATGTATCGCTCTAGATCGGAACTTCCACATCTCGTTGGGATTTCCCATTGTGGACAGTACAGATGTGCTAAGGTCCCTGCACCAGGTGAGAATCGCCAACAATTAGCAAGAGTTGAGGTTTGTTCGCCGGTTCGCAGGGGAAACCCTGAGCGACCCTGAACCCGGGCCGGTTTGCTCGCCTGCTCACCAACTATTTTAGGCGCAGCTCTCGAGGACCGGTACGTGGCCGTATATCTTCCTCGGAACAAGTGTTACAAGTTTTCCCTCCCGAGTCTTGCAGAGGAAGTCGGCAGTGGGGTTCAAATCCCGACTCACACAGCTGGGACGTTGCAGCAGGCTTCCCCAAAGGCAACCGAGCTATTCGCGTTAGTGCCATGGCGCGACTCATGACAAATTTCATCGGATATCTGCCTATCCGGAACTTCCCGATACAGCTTCAGATTTCAGACAAGAGAGTGTGCATATATCCACATTCTCAAATCCGCTTTAAAACCTGGCATCAATTGCTAACAATAGAAGGATTAGGGAGATACCAACCGTATTTCCATTCCTTGGAGTCCTTTCCGCAGTACCAGTCTCTCTCAACTCCTCACTGACGAAGGGCGAGAGATCCCCGAAAATTTTACTCCTTTTGATTTCTTATTTCAGTGTGTTCACTGCACTCGTTATTCCACCTGTTCTTGTTTACTATATATGTTTTGTTTGTTTGCTGTAACCGCTCATGGGTCCGAAACATTTAAAATAATGAATTGAAATTTCTATTTAACTTCGTTTTGAAAACCGTTATATAAGTTCATTAATGGTCGAAGTCGGTCAGAACGCATATTAGGAAGTAAATTTAAGAATTCGGTATTTGGATGGCCCTCTTGATATTAAAAATAATAAAAAATAATAGCGGTATTTAGGTTTTCCATTTTAAACTCTTGAGAGAAATAATTTTTGGATGCAATCAGTTAATGAAAAGAGTTAGGTTTAAAGGGAAAACGAGCATATTTTTTTCTTTTTTCTTTTTTTTTATATTGTGCATCGACTTTTGATGGTCACTAGTGAGCATCTTCTTTCTTATTTGAGTTACGAAACACTTCATAGATTATAACAGGTATAAATTATGGTTTTATAGCTTTTGTGATAAGATTTTTATATGTTGATATACAAATAAAAAAAAATAAAAAAACTCACATTAAGGAAGAAATTTACAATGTGAGTACTTCCTCCACATCTCCTTCCCAGCAAGTGAAGAGAAACTTTGATGTTCCATTCTACAACTTGTGAATGTCCTCATTCACTTCTACTTATATCCCTCTTCAATGGAACATAGAAAATCAGCTTAGAATACGCAGCTCCTGGGTGACGACTTTGTTAAGGCATAAAAACCATTTAAAAAAACAAAAAAAAACTGATAATAAAAGAAATACCTTAACCTAAATAAACCTTTTTCGGCAAAATATATTTGACCTTCATACTGCAGAAGAATATTTTTTGTTACCCCTCGAACACGACTGTAAAAAATACAAAACAAAACAGTAACTAAAAATATTATCAAAAATAGAAACTTCTATAGAAAATAGGAGTAGGTATTTCACAGTTTGCTTTACCACTTCGCATACTCCAGTAAATAACCTTGCTTGCCCGTATAATTTGCCGAAACCTTTAATTTTATAAATAACACATATAACAGGGCTAGAGGTTTCCTGCCGAAACAGCGTTTCGAAATGTACAAATTACCTCCTTGCAAAATCAGCAAGTTTTACAGTGTTATGCAAAGCATATATTTTAGATTATCCAGGAGGAGATAATATATTGGGCAGATAATCTTTTAAAAAAAATACAATTTTTTTTTAAATTAGTATTTTTTTGGGTCTACCTTGACCCAACCCCACTAAAATCATCTATTAATAGTCTGATATACTTTCTCACACTGTCTAACTAATATTCAACTTTGGATAACAATGCAGTAATGAGTGTGTGTGTTGTATAAATATAAATATATATATATATATATATATATATATATATATATTATAT
>KZ808826.1:40261-63030 GCA_000696205.2 Oncopeltus fasciatus
ATGTCTTGACGGTTGGAGCAAGATCGCCATAAGTCTCAACAAAAATTCGATGACATTCAGATGCCTTTTTCTTTTGATTAAATAAGAAAATCATGACATGCCGCAAATGCTCTTTATTTGGCTTAAAATTAGACATTTTTAACACCAAAGAAAGGTATGATACGTCCACGTAAACGACTTAAAAACAACTGACTTTTGTAAACAAATGACTAACAAACAAAATAGCGTTTAGAGATAAGCAAATCCTTCAATAGGCTAAGAGCGCATTCTATTGGAATTAAAACGACATTTTAAACTTGCATACCTGGTAGTTTCCAAAGATAATTTGAAGCAAGTAAAAGTACTGTTAAATTTTAATTTAATGTTTAATTAAAACACTTCGGACTTCCTTCATCGTTTGGTACTGAATAGAGGGATTTCGGAATTTTCATTTTAACTACTACCTTACCAAAATATGCATCTGTGACATGTTTATACGCTTTTTTAAAGTCTCTACTTCATTATCAACTGAAATTAAGTAAGGGGAAGGAGTTTTTAGAAATCGAAAAAACTTGAATAACAAATGCCATTTGTTATTTATTACAACAATGTACTAAAATATTTTGGATGATTGTTGATAAATATAATTTTGTTTCCTGGTCCAAAAAAGAGTAAGTAATTTCTCTCTAATGCTGCATTAGTGTGAGTTTAGATGTTTAGTTGTTACAAGCTCTGCCACGGAGGGTTCTGAGGACAATGACGGAGATACCCATCACGCGGTCTTGCTGGGCCGGCGATTCCATCGCGAGGAGCGAGCCGATCGGAAGAGAGAGGGTTTGGACATTGTCTTCTTACGCGTGGTCTACCGCCATTGTCTTTCAGAAACGTTCTGATAAGCCCAGACTTCTTTTTATCCCTCGGAATGACGACGATCGCTTTCAAAGGGGGACGCTTGGAGGTGTAAGGGTGTGGTGAGAATACGAGGATGGACGTTATGTCCATTTGATATGAGAATCTTTCAGGGTTGGGAATTTGATTTTAACAGATTTAGACTATTTTATTTTCATTATCAGTTGTTAAACTATCATCCGCGTCAAAATGCTCCTGAAAAAAAAAGAAGAAATTTGGAAGCTAAGCGGATTTAACGCTTCAATAAAGACAACCATAAGAGTAAATGAGTAATTTGATCTTTCATGTCGAAGAAGACTATGAGCGTAAATGGTTAGATCACTAATGCTTGTTCTTGTCTGCGTTAGAAAATAGTGGAGAATACCTCAACCATCTTATAAATGTCTTTAGTTATTTTTCGTAAAAATGTATAGAAAGTATTTGCCAAAAAATTACATTTTACACTTACTAATGTTCTACTTCACACTAAAAACAAGGAAGTTATCGTGATTCCAAAGTTTGTCTATATATGGACCAATGGGGGTTTGTTATTCACTAAGCCCCCCTTATTATCTGATAAACCACAAAAATGAATTCTTTAGTAGTTTGCAATAGAAACTTAACACCGCATTTTAAAAATAACGGGGTACACCCAGCAGTCAAAGTTACATTCTTCTATATTTTTGTTCACATTAATTCAACATAAAACAATAAAAAATTGCGTTCTACACCTATTTTGTTCTCTGTATTTTTCATAACGCTAACAGACGTGATCCATCATCGCTTGATCGACTTTAACCGTTAAAAATTTCACCGAACCGTTTAAAAAAAGAAGAATGATTACCAAATTATCAAGAAAAGGGCCAATTGAATGTTTGGATACGCCATGCAATTTCTGTAAATAATTTCTTCGACCAATTTTTGTATTCAATGTATAAGTTCCTGAATTAAACGTTTTCTACACTGTGAAGTGTTCTTGGGATTCTATTTTGTTACAACTTTTATTATTTTGTAACTCTCTTACAGTATTGACATTAATAGGAAATATAATAATGTATATTACTTGACAGTGACCTCTTCAGGCATTTCGGGATGATTTTTTTTCTAGCAAAAATTTGATTAAAATTTTCTTTATAGATCAAAATTTTATTTAGTTAAGTGGTAATGGTAGAACTATTAAAAAATATAAATTCTTTAGGAAATTACTAACTGAAACTCCAACAGTCAAAAATGAGAATTCGTACTAATGCCTAATGGAACAAGAGTCAGATAAAACTCATTGTGACAGCTAGGCATTGTGTTTGGTCAATTTGAAACATTTGAGCGGATATTCCAGTTTGCCTAAATTAGAGAATTGTTGGCCAAACTTCCTCCTTCCTGTTGTTAATTGTCTTTCAGATTAGGTAGGGGGTGAGAAAATATGGCAATATTTCAGATAAACACAGCGCTGGTGTCGCAATGTGCCTTGTGAAAGCCATTGTAGCGTTCACCATTTTTCTGGGAGAAGGTCTCTTGTATCCTCCATCTTTAAAATTAGGGCCTGTTACACAACAATGGCAGGATTTATACTCCCTATCAGTGAGATCAAAGAAAATAATGAAAAGCCCGCCACGCGGGAGCAGTATAAGCTAAGCATATTTCCCAAATTTCAACAAAGATGGGTGGGTATACAGAAGGTTAAACGAATAATTTGATTACACAAAGTGGAGAAGGCAATAATCAAAAATGTTTCATTCAACTCAATTGCCGCATTACATTTTGTTTCTTTAGTTTAAAAAGAGTAAAAAACTTGTTTTTTGATAAGAGATATATTTTATGAGTTTCAAATAGGAATGGGGGTTTACCTAAACCGTAAATTTTGAACTTAATGGTCAACAAGCAGCAATTAGTTGTTTTTCTCAATGAAAATGGGTTATCGATATTAAATGTAAGTTGGAAGAATAACTTGTCATAGAGCCAAATCGGACGAATATTAGTAGGGGATTACTCAAAATGTATAGCATGAGTACAAAAAGTTTTCTGATTTTGAAAGCGTAATATTTAGTTTTTAGTTATGAAACTTATTACGTTATTTTTATTGATGAAAAAAATTCATGTTAGGAGTTAAATAGCAAAATTGAACAATTAGGAGGGAGGTTTATTTGTAACGTAAATTTTAATTTAACGATACATAAACCCGAATTTATTTATTTTTCTTAGTTAAATTTGTCATACCGCATGAAACTAAAACTGAAGGAGTAAGTTTGTCAAAGAGCAAAATTGATTGAATAAAAGTAGGAATTACCTGAAATGTTACGGTGGGGGCTNTTTTTTAAAGTCTCTACTTCATTATCAACTGAAATTAAGTAAGGGGAAGGAGTTTTTAGAAATCGAAAAAACTTGAATAACAAATGCCATTTGTTATTTATTACAACAATGTACTAAAATATTTTGGATGATTGTTGATAAATATAATTTTGTTTTCTGTTTAAAAAAAAGAGTAATTTCTCTCTAATGCTGCATTAGTGTGAGTTTAGATGTTTAGTTGTTACAAGCTCTGCCACGGAGGGTTCTGAGGACAATGACGGAGATACCCATCACGCGGTCTTGCTGGGCCGGCGATTCCATCGCGAGGAGCGAGCCGATCGGAAGAGAGAGGGTTTGGACATTGTCTTCTTACGCGTGGTCTACCGCCATTGTCTTTCAGAAACGTTCTGATAAGCCCAGACTTCTTTTTATCCCTCGGAATGACGACGATCGCTTTCAAAGGGGGACGCTTGGAGGTGTAAGGGTGTGGTGAGAATACGAGGATGGACGTTATGTCCATTTGATATGAGAATCTTTCAGGGTTGGGAATTTGATTTTAACAGATTTAGACTATTTTATTTTCATTATCAGTTGTTAAACTATCATCCGCGTCAAAACGCTCCTGAAAAAAAAAAAATTTGGAAGCTAAGCGGATTTAACGCTTCAATAAAGACAACCATAAGAGTAAATGAGTAATTTGATCTTTCATGTCGAAGAAGACTATGAGCGTAAATGGTTAGATCATTAATGCTTGTTCTTGTCTGCGTTAGAAAAGAGTAGAGAATCGCTCAACCATCTTAGTTGACATTCATAAATATCTTTCGTTATTACTCCTTATAAATGTCCTTAGTTATTTTTCGTAAAAATGTATAAACAGTATTCGCCAAAAAATTACATTTTACACTTACTAATGTTCTACTTCACACTAAAAACAAAACGATAACTTCCTTGTTTTTAGTGTGAAAAAAAAAAGTGTAGTAACCTTTTTTTTTCACACTAAAAACAAGGAAGTTATCGTGATTCCAAATTTTGTCTATATATGGACCAATGGGGGTTTGTTATTCACTAAGCCCCCTTATTATCTGATAAACCACAAAAATGAATTCTTTAGTGGTTTGCAATAGAAGCACTTAACACCGCATTTTAAAAATAACGGGGTACACCCAGCAGTCAAAGTTACATTCTTCTATATTTTTGTTCACATTAATTCAACATAAAACAATAAAAAATTGCGTTCTACACCTATTTTGTTCTCTGTATTTTTCATAACGCTAACAGACGTGATCCATCATCGCTTGATCGACTTTAACCGTTAAAAATTTCACCGAACCGTTTAAAAAAAGAAGAATGATTACCAAATTATCAAGAAAAGGGCCAATTGAATGTTTGGATACGCCATGCAATTTCTGTAAATAATTTCTTCGACCAATTTTTGTATTCAATGTATAAGTTCCTGAATTAAACGTTTTCTACACTGTGAAGTGTTCTTGGGATTCTATTTTGTTACAACTTTTATTATTTTGTAACTCTCTTACAGTATTGACATTAATAGGAAATATAATAATGTATATTACTTGACAGTGACCTCTTCAGGCATTTCGGGATGATTTTTTTTCTAGCAAAAATTTGATTAAAATTTTCTTTATAGATCAAAATTTTATTTAGTTAAGTGGTAATGGTAGAACTATTAAAAAATATAAATTCTTTAGGAAATTACTAACTGAAACTCCAACAGTCAAAAATGAGAATTCGTACTAATGCCTAATGGAACAAGAGTCAGATAAAACTCATTGTGACAGCTAGGCATTGTGTTTGGTCAATTTGAAACATTTGAGCGGATATTCCAGTTTGCCTAAATTAGAGAATTGTTGTTAATTCCTTCCTGTTGTTAATTGTCTTTCAGATTAGGTACGGGGTGAGAAAATATGGCAATATTTCAGATAAACACAGCGCTGGTGTCGCAATGTGCCTTGTGAAAGCCATTGTAGCGTTCACCATTTTTCTGGGAGAAGGTCTCTTGTATCCTCCATCTTTAAAATTAGGGCCTGTTACACAACAATGGCAGGATTTATACTCCCTATCAGTGAGATCAAAGAAAATAATGAAAAGCCCGCCACGCGGGAGCAGTATAAGCTAAGCATATTTCCCAAATTTCAACAAAGATGGGTGGGTATACAGAAGGTTAAACGAATAATTTGATTACACAAAGTGGAGAAGGCAATAATCAAAAATGTTTCATTCAACTCAATTGCCGCATTACATTTTGTTTCTTTAGTTTAAAATGAGTAAAAAGCTTGTTTATTGATAAGAGATATAATTTATGAGTTTCAAATAGGAATGGGGGTTTACCTAAACCGTAAATTTTGAACTTAATGGTCAACAAGCAGCAATTAGTTGTTTTTCTCAATGAAAATGGGTTATCGATATTAAATGTAAGTTGGAAGAATAACTTGTCATAGAGCCAAATCGGACGAATATTAGTAGGGGATTACTTAAAATGTATAGCATGAGTATAAAAAGTTTTCTGATTTTGAAAGCGTAATATTTAGTTTTTAGTTATGAAACTTATTACGTTATTTTTATTGATAAAAAAAAATTTCATGTTAGGAGTTAAACAGCAAAATTGAACAATTAGGAGGGAGGTTTATTTGTAACGTAAATTTTAATTTAACGATACATAAACCCGAATTTATTTATTTTTCTTAGTTAAATTTGTCATACCGCATGAAACTAAAACTGAAGGAGTAAGTTTGTCAAAGAGCAAAATTGATTGAATAAAAGTANGGGGGGGGGGGTAAAAATGTTTTTTCGCTACTATGTGCGTAATAATTAGTTTTAAATATTGAAGCAACCATAATTATATTATTATAAATAAATTCTATACGTTTATTGTATTTCCTGTAAGTTTAGGAGATTATATGAAATATAAAGTTTATTCACCAACATATGAATCTTGAATGATATATCAACTATTAACGTTGCTAAGGAATTAGCTTAGTTTACTCAGCTTCTGCATGATGTATTTCTCTATTCGACATATTCATTCATTGCATTATTATCATTATTTATAATATTTTGAAATTTAATTAATGTAATATAAATAAAGAAATATGTGAGGAGAGAAAGTGCCCAATGACACCACTTTCAGACTAAATAGAATCAATTTTCCCAGAAGGTCACAAGTCAGTTCGTATTTGTGCCGACAGTAAGGTTAGTAGAGATAACACTTGGAGAACAAGGCCTCTGCAAATGGGTTACTGCGGTATGACAGTTGACTGTGAGAAAGAGAAAACCAGGAGGAAATGAGTTTTTGAACAAAACTCAGATTGAAGTCGTGATAAGGGGTGGAATTGAACGCAAAATTGGGAAATGAGAGTGGAATTTTGCAATTTTTCTAAGAATTTTTCATTGAATGGGATTGGTTGCTATAGATGTTAGAAAGTTTAGCGGCTCCCTGAGTCCTACATCGTTTGTCTGTATCGGCCGTAGAAAAGACTCCAATTTGGTAGTAGTTGTAAGTTTCGAGTTTCTATTCATTAGTCAGAATAAGAGATCTTTTTGTCTATTATGATATAATTTTAATATGCTCACATGTGAACCTTGAATCAATCTCAATTGATTAATTGTATATTACCACGAAATGTTTGTCTCCCTAACACTGGAAGCGCAACATTATTTAAATTGTTAAATATTGCCTGATCGGCTCATGCGACTATTCTTTATTACAGATTCTAGAGACAAACAACAATATATTGAAGTTTATCACAAAATGAACCCATAAACTACCCACACAGAAATATGAAATCTTCCTTGAGAGTATAGAAATTTGACTGCCTTTTTTTTTTGGTGGGGGGGGGGATTAACCTTGGAGATTGTAAAGATATATTTAAAGAAATATTAAAGATAATATCAGTTTATTGAGAAATTTTGATAAACACAGCTCTTCTAAAGTCTCCATCAATATTTAATTATTGAGCTCAATCGCTTTCGGTTGTACAAAAGACATGTCCTCGTTGACTTGTGCACTCAAAACTCATTGAACTTTTTAGCTTGAGGTATTTCCTATAAGCCTCAATAATAATTACAATAAATCGTGTTTTGTTCTATTGGTATAGCCGCTATTGCATGCTAAATTTGTTGTGAAGTACCACTTTTGATGAAATGCCAAGATCCGTATTGCAATTCTTAGCTTCGCTATCATTGGTAGAGGTAGACAAGTAAAAAATGCATCACAACTCTCTTGATAAGATAAGATGGACTGAAGAGACTGTTCGTTTTTTAAATGTACCCCCTTCAATGAAGAAATTTTTCACAATAATACCGTTAAAAAAGGAGAGTTTGTTGACCGTAGATATTATTCTTAGATGATTTTAGTTGGGGTTCGGTCAAGGTAGATCCAAAAAACACAAATTTAAAAAATGTATTTTTTAATAAAGGATTATCTGCCAACGTTTCGGCTTACATTGTAAGCCATCTTCAGGGCTATCATGAAGATGAGAGAGGACGTCCTGTTTCTAAGTTCACCTTTCCATGACCATCACTTTCAGTCATTCTCTAGCCCTGAAGATGGCTTACAATGTAAGCCGAAACGATGATAAGTTTCGATTATCGTTGGCAGATAATCCTTTATTAAAAAATACATTTTTTTTTAAATTTGTGTTTTTTTTTGGATCTACCTTGACCGAACCCCAACTAAAATCATCTAAGAATAATACCGTTAGTTCCTATATGAGAATAATTGGAAAGCAGGTTATGCATGCTAGATGGGCCGGGAGTTGTAGGTGGATTTGCGGAAGTGGCTCGCCCCGTTTCGAGGCTCACCTCTCTCTCTCGGCGAGGGAATTCGAGGCATTTGGCCGAGCGAAGGAGCGGCGTGACGCATTGCTGGCTGACTCAACAGCCCAGGTAGGCGTGCAGGTGTCCTCCAGCAGACTTTACTCTCTGATGCAGTGTAAAGGCATCCAGGCTGCTCACCAGAGGATCATACCTAGTCACTAACTAACTCAAATGTCTTTCATATGATATTAATAATCAATCACACTAATTTAAAAAAATAAAAAAAGTCTTAGATAAAAGTCTTATAATATTGACAAAATTAAAATGATTTGAAGACATAAAAAATATATCTGAGGCTCTTAATCAATCTAATGTCCTGTACTTATGATGTACTTCTACCAATGATATATTGGTTTTCTTTACAACATAGTTGTCACATTGACCCTTGCATGTTTTTTTGAAGTTGCCAGGAAGCAAAAAAAATATATATAGAAAAATATAGACCCTCTTTCTTATTTGTATGGGAAAAAATAGTTTTCATTAAAATACAACACACAAGTGTAAATAGTTTTCATTACAGATATCACAAACCCTCAGTGATATCTTTCTGCCTGCTTGAGCTAATACGAATCAGATTTGACTCAAATCTCTCGAATTCCGTTCCAGAAACCAGCAATGAGAAATTAGTAATTAAATCTTCAAAACAGTTTTATTTTAACTAATTTTAGACTAATCTCATAAGCCTATTTAAATATTGTAAACTAACAATAATTCGATTTTTATTAATAAGTCTTACATTTTTAATTATTCACTGTTCAGTTTAAGACACAATAAGTTTGATCATAAACACTATGAAAATACACAGAAAAAAAAATGAAAGAAAACAGTACGAAAACTGACGGTGGTTTAAGTAAAGCTACGAACGAGATATACTAAGAGGTATGTGTGCGTTCGATACTTCGATTAATACGGTTGTTGTCGAGAAGGATAGCTGGGAAACATTGATGGAGTATTTAAGGAAAACTTTGGAAATCGTAAATTTTTCAAATCATGATGATAATTGTGGTAAAGTAATCCTACATTTCATTATTAATTTGAATCGTACAAGGAGCTAGAAAAAAAACAAAAAAACTTTCTGCCTCAGCCGGGATGGTAGAGAGTTTTTTTCTAGCTCCCTGAACGATTCAAATTCTTAAATTTTTCATTCCATTATTCATATGATTATTTTTCAAAGAAATTTCCAAATAAAGCAATAATTGGTTAATTGGCATGTTCTTGTAACAAAACAAACTTTAAAAAAACCTTTAAAAAAATTAATGAAAAAATGTAATCATAACATTTACAGTAGTGTAACCCACCTATTTTCTGAAACAAGTCATGAAATGAATTCAGTCTCTTACTCTATTCTCGTGTTGGGAGTATGATATAACCTAGCATCGGAAAGATGTCAAGAATATCAGCCATAACTGTAATTTTGCAGAAAAACTGCACTTGGAGTGCGAGTGTAATGAATGAATTGTTTACACCACTAGTGTAACAAATTCATTCAACGCTAGAGCGCTTACATTGAACATTCGGTTTTTAAAAAGTATTGAAACCGAATTCGATATTTAAACTTTTTTTTTTGTTGGTTTGGATGAGTTCATTAATGAATATAATTGACCGAGGGGAGGGATTCTTATGAATAAGAAGTCAAGAGCTGTCTTGACAAAAAAGGTGTAAAATGTAATTTTATAACATTCTTATTCTAAAACATTTTCCCCCAAAAAAGTGTTGGGCACTAACTCTCTTATTTTTTTCAAATGGTAAACCTAATTCGGTATTTAGGTTTCTTATGCGTTTTACCACTCTATTCTAAGCACTGACTGCACTTGGGAGTGTTTTACTGCTTGACCTAGGCAGACATGGAACCCACAGTGTCAGCATGAGAGCTTCGCCAGGTTCTATTTCACTTGCGACGGCGGATTTACCCATCGCGGGAGAAAATCTTTTCAGAGAGATTGCCTCTTCGTCAGGCAGAGAATATTGATTATCGTATATTTTGTAGTTGGGCGAAGGAGGAGTTCTACCTGCCCATTTAAGCCGGCTCCCCGACGGCTTCTGAGACTTAATTAATGTAGCAGCACGATGAGCCGAAGAGAAAGGAAGTGAATTTTGCATTCATCGGTCGCCGAAGTTAATCCCCCTCGCACAGTAGAGGGTTCCAGGTACTCCCTGGCTCAAGCTTCTGAGAGTACTCTCTACTCTATAGAGTTCCGGAACGTTCCGCACAGTCCCGAGTCTTATTGTTAGCGGGAAATTGCCTACTGGAAGAGAAGAGCTTTTCCGAAAACCGACAATCAGAATCATTTCCGAATTAAATAATTATTGATTTACATAAACTTACTGAAATAATACCCCATTAAAATGTTTTTGAACGTCAGTTCTGAATCATACACACACACTCACATATATATACCTACCAGTCATGCTACCAGGACGCGCTAGATATCTCATTAAATTCCCTGGTAAGTGCACCGGCCCGGACAGCAGGAGATCCAGGTTCGATTCCTGGCTGAGACAGATAGATTTTTTTTTTCTATTCCCTCTCATTTATTGTTTAATATTGTAATGATTTTCTTAATAGCTACTGATATTTTTTTTTAACTCAGTTTGTTTGTTAATAATGACTGAATAAAATAAAATAAAATAATTAAAGTAATGTGAATTTCTCTTTGAAGTGAAAAACTCAAAAAATACTTTCTTTTTTTTTTGTGAACACCGACACCTTATTTGGTAACCTATGATGAAGAAGGAAGAAATGTAAGTAATAAACCCGCAACACATTTCTCAACAAAATTATCTTTCTGATGCATGTACGACACAGAAATTATTAAATAATTAGAAGAAGAAGTACTGATGTTAAAGATATATTTATTTTTTATTTGCATCAGTTTTTATTTTATTCAAGTAATTCTTATTTGGGTAAGATCTTCCTGAAGATACATGACTCTTAAACAATAGGAACNTTTTTTTTTTTTTTTTTTTTTTTTTTTTTTTTTTTTTTTTTTGGAAAGGTTCGAACTGTAGAGGATTTTTAATAAAATGTAAGTAGGAGGTTTAAAAGCTTTTTCCACTCCTTCGAATTAGCCTTGAAACAAAAAACGGCACTAAATTTTCCCTTCGTTGTGATTTTTGCCTTTTAGGATAAAGATAATTATTTTTGATCCATATATATGGGAAATCTTCATTGTTTAAGTTGGCCATGCATGACAATTTTTTTTCTTCTAAATACAGAACTGTCTTTACATAAGTACAACCCGATTGAACAGGCAACCAGAGGTAACTGTCCTCTGATATCAATAGAAGCCTAGAGTTTGTGGAATTCAAAGGCTTTGGAGTTACAGAAAACAATTCAGTTTTTGACCGATATCCATGGGCTTGATTTCATACTGCAGGGCATCAAATTCTCACTGTGAACATTCATAGTAGGTGGAGTCCCGCCACAAACTCCTGTCAAATGGGAGAAGGGAAGGATACTTACGGCGACATAGACTGAGATGACGGAGGCGGCGACTCTGAGCGTGCAACAGAAGCAGTGTTCCAGAAGAGGCATGTCTGCGACCACATCTCCAAGATGAGAAGCTCACGATGCTGTTGCCATAGACTTAGTGCCTACGAGAGCGACGGTCCGCACCGCACCGGCCCACACTGAATACTGATTAGAGTGGCCATGCTTGGGACTTTCTCCTGCTCGGCTTCTGTCGGCTAGTCTCGCCCTTCTTCGCGAGTGAATCGACTCTCGTCCTTGCCGCAGGCCAAAGCTAGGATTTTCACTGAATGTGTAAAATTGATCTCTCTCTGTAAAGTTGTCAAATATTACGGAAGCGATAAATTTCCGTTGACATATCTATATTTCTCTTTTAAAGGAGAGCAAGACTTCATAGAACTGGAAATATAATGCTGGCCAACAATTTCCTTTATGCATTTCTCGTTTAACATTCGATTTAAACGAAAGCAAATCTTCATAGGATTGTGAAATATAATAAAAGCCATCAACTTCCTATATGCTTTCCTTGCCTATAAATTTGTTTAAATGAAATCAAGCTTCAGAGAGCCTTGAAATATAACATATAGACAGTTGAATACGGACCGTGACAGTGAACGTATGTATTCGGCCAGAAGATGGACAACGTCCGAAAGCACTCGCCAACGGGAGATGGTGTACTGAAACCAATGAAGACGGAGAGTATAAGGTATGAGAAAATATAACATTGGTCATCCCCTTATTATTTTATGACTAATTCACCATAACATTTTACATTTATAACGACAAATTTCATTAAGAAAACAACTAATTTCAGCTTATAAAATTTCAATAAAGGAGGATAAATAAACAGCCAATTCGCGATTTTATTGCGATTGCCAAAGTCAGTCATGTTAAATTTCAATTTCATTGTGTAACATCTATAATATATATTTTACTAATAAAGATACTTTGAGTTTAATCACTCTAAATTTAGTAATGTTTATTATTATTTAATCGTTATTAAATATGATTATCGAAATCAGCCTTTCATTTTACTTTTTAAAGTGACATGTCAAATTTCATTAAGAAACACAAATAATTCAAGTTTGTAAACCCTAAAATTAAAATTTACGATAAACCCCACTCTTTATTGTCCAATTTCGCTTGAAACTCCTAAAAGGTTTTTTATTCCATAAACAAATCTGTGTTGTATCATGACTCTCACGAGAGAATAAATATTGAGTTGTCTACATTAAAAAAAAAAATCTTGTAGTTACTTTACATTTTAGATGATCCTCCAATTTCACTATGTGACGAAATTTATTTTTCAAATTACATTTAAAAGAAACATGATAAATTGCATTAAAAAAAAAATAATACGGCTTCAAATTCGATAATTTAAGAATTTTCTTCTTAGGTGAAATCCCAGTTTTATTTGTTTAATTCGCTGTGTAACTACCAAAGGCAATTCGAAAAATTTCATTAAGAAAAAGTAATTTCGGTTTATGAGCTTTTCTATCGAGGAGGATTAGTAAATACCCAAGTCTTCGCTTCTTCTTTCGCTGTCCCCTTGTGTGGCTCTCAGTACAGAGCTCTCAGTCAGTATTGCTACTCGTCACTGTTCCTCACTAGGATTCTGGTTCAACATAGATCTTAGCCTATTGATGTAGTCAAGATGGGACATCCTTGAGCTGCATCATCGAGGTCTTCTGCCGGCTGGGACCTACTCCAATGTTTTAGGTGTGTCCCTGTGTTTCTCCATCCGGGTCACATGACCGAAACACTTGAGCTGTCGGGTCTCCACGACTGTGGCAACCTGTATAATCCTCTCGTTCCGGATGCAGTACCTCCTTGTTTTCATTGCTATTCTACATAAGAGCCTCATCTCCTCCACAATGATTCTGCTCTCCAGACTGTTCGCGATGATCGAGTTCTCAATGGCATATAGTAAATAGGATAAATAGATTGATTTGAAGATATGGAACTTCACATTGTAGTCCACTTCTCTTTTACCTAGTAATATGTTGTATATCTGGTAGTAGACCCCATTTGCTCATCCTGCCTGATTTCTCGAAATTTACTTTACTAATTTTCTCTATAACTGCTCGGTGATAGGTAAAATTTGCAACCTACTTCAGTTCCTCTCCACTGCAGTACACAAGGACATCTTGCTTTTAACTTTCACCTTGAAGGATCTTACTCTTTCTTCTTAAGTTAATGGCTATGCCTTTTCTACGAAGCCCTTCGACCACTCTGTCACTGCCTGTTGTAGACTCTTCACAGAGTCGGCGATTAAGACTATGTCTTCCTGATACAATAAGTGCTGAACTACTATCACTGAACTCTTTCTTCATAACTTCTAAAATAATTTTCAAGAACTTCATTGGTCGCCTGCGAATTTATATTTTCTGCTTGAAGAGCTTGATGATCTGGTCAGAGTCCCGATCATATTACCAAACTCATACCAAGACTTTTGCTTTGCTCTTTTTTCTGCCTATTTGGATCTGTTTCTGGCCGGAACATATGCTTGCCTTTTTTTCTGGGGATTACTCATTTTCTAGGGATTACTCATTCCAAGCCGTTTTCTTCTCCTTCTCGATTCTCCTCAATTCTTTGCTCCACCAAGAGTTATGCTTACCTTTCGAGGAGAAGTTCCTTCCTGGATGCTATTCTTGATAAAGTTCTAGAGTCTTGTATCTGCATCAAGCCTTATCCGTAATACCTCGCATCAACCTCTTTTTGAGATCCTGCAGCACTTTCATTTCAATTCTCTCATATTCTTTCCCAATTGATATACTGTAATTAAGCACCCGAGTGTCTGCCGCAATCAGCATATGGTGGCAACCAATTTCTAGCGAGTAATTGGAGAAAATTGGGTGATTAGGAGAGATAGACTCCTGCTCTATGGTAACTAAATCATGACTGATCTAGATTAGTTAACGTAGAGCAGGAGGCCTTCATCACCCCTTTTGCCCTGGTGAAGGCCTACAATTTAGGTTGAAACATTGGCAAAATAAAAAAACTTTTTGGTTTACGAATCAGTTTCAATTCATTAGTTCCCAAGACCAAATCCCTAACTTCTCTTCATAAAGCTCAATGGCCAACTAGTTAGTTACCTTCAAATTATGTTAAATTAAATTTTAGTTTTAGAGTAAAATAATTTACTAGGCTTAATCCCTATTCATTATAGTAAATTAACAGTTAAATTTAATTGTTTAACTGCTAAAATATATATTTTATCAAAAAATAAACCTGAAAAATATTAAAAGCTGTTGAGTCCATTTTTTGATGCCTCACTTAATTCTCAGATTTTTAATAATTTCTACTCCATTTATTATATTATGTGAAATTCGCTGAATATGTTGTTTTAATTTATGTAATTTAACTTTTCTATGTATATAACTATGTTCTATAAAATGTGTATTATAAGATAAGATGCCGTTATTGAGAATATCAATATCTTTGGAAGCTCAAAACATCTCCATTATATAAATTTGTCATACTATTAAAAAAAATTCAGTGTAGCTGACTTGTCTCATAAAGTGTACAAAATCAAAGGTCCATACTCAAACTTTTTAAGGGAATCGTAATATGCTTTGGCAGCGTTCTCACAGGGATAACACCATTTTATATCATTATATCAGGCTACTAAACCTCTAAGCCATATCATATTAATGCTTAAAAAAATAGATTGTTAAAGAATTCCTTACTTACTTATTCATTACTAAGATATTTATTTGGTTTCTGCATTCAGTCAATCTTTGGTATTTTTTTGCAGCAATAAACACCTCCAGTAAAATGTTTTAAAAAGAAAAATTTCTAATTTAAAGAGAGGGAGATTCTCTGATAAAAGGAAATTTTTATAAAGCAGCATATTGGTTTTCAGTTTTGTGCTATGAAATTTGTCATGTCGCAATTGAATTCTAAAAGAAATGCTAAAACAGCAAATAGTTTTTTTATTTAATTGAATGAAGATTGTTGCATATTAATGTAAAAAGAAATGCTGAGTTTGTTACTTAGCCAGACCAATAGGGGTGGGAGATTACCTAATATTAATAATATTATAAGTAGGATTAAAATTTTTTTTTTTACGAGAAAGGAGCAAATCTCCCTCTGAATTTCAGACCAACACTTTTCAGTACAAACTCAACAATTTTAAAAAATAGCCAACTGATCTATTATATTTTTACTAGGACAATATTTTGACTTTTATGCCATCTTGTGAAGTGAAGGAATGTAGCTATTGAGTTTGTATAGATTTTTGAAAAGATAGGATCCATTTACGATATAAAAATCCTTACTTTCCTTAAGTAGGTAGATAAACCCACACATCCTAGAGGTCCCATTTTATTAATTCACCAAACATTTTTATTGTAAAAGAAATCTAAATTAAAATTTACGGTTTCGATAAACCCTTACTCCTATTATTGATTTTTGCTCTATAACTAAAAATAATCTAACTTTCATCATTAAAAAAAATGTGCATTGAGTTTCATTGCATTAAACAATATCATATTTTTCTAAGAAAACCATCATCAAATGTATTTGATGTTGCAGTTAAAATGTTATTCTATTGGTTCATTTTGTTAATGAACTCAGTCTCTTTAAATATTTAAATTTGATGTGCCAAGTTCATTGTGAAACAACAACAAACTGTGATCACCAGAACAGTATGCAAATGCAGAATCACACTTTCTCCTACTCAGACACATATAAATTTACAATAATTTTCAGAAACAAGTATATAGTATCAGAGAAAATATTAAAATATTTCCAAAACACCTATTTGTAGAAAACTCATTTCCTTTTTCAATTTTGCTATATTCATTTGGGATTCACAACATTACATTAAAGTAATGAACTTCAACCTTTGACTGATTGGTATACCCTCCTGTGCCACTAGGAAACCTACCTGTGACCTTTTTTTTTTTTAAACCAATAAAATTTTAAATAAATTTAATAATGGTATAAAAGATTTATTCAGAAAGAAAAAAAAAAAAAGAAAACACATTTTCAACTATGTAGAATACGATTTTATTAAATAATAAAATTATTATAATACATGTTGTTATCATTATTAATTATTTGGTATTCTCTGCCGAAAATCCCAGCAGCTATTCAACTCTAACTCGCTATTACCTTATCAACATTAAATATTATATTACATTATGTTTTGACTGAGAATAAATCGGCTATGGTATTTGAGAACAAAATGTAATGTCAAGTGGTAATGTTTATAAATGGAAGCTTCATATGGACAAAAGCAAATTCAAATTATCTTGAAGGCAATATAATTTTAAAAGATATCAAATCAAAAAATAATTTTAGTTACATATAATTTTATAACCATCTTTAAATATTATCACTTGATGCTCATTTATAATAATCAACATAATTATGTACAATCCAAATAAAATTTAATTTCAATGGACCAATGATAAAAAGCTAGCATTTTTATAACCGCTGAAAGTGACTAGCCAGAAAACGAGAAAAACAATTAGGAGTAATGTAACAATATTTTAATGTCTATCTAAAGCCATACTAAACATTTCGTTCACGCCATTTATTTAACAATACCCCTAAGTAACAACAATTTTATAATGGAATTTCATACCTAATCTTTAGAGCTTCCTAGCTAGTACTATTATGTTTTTTCGCACAACTATGCCCTCAAATCAACCCTTCAATCACATGTTGTTAGTTGTGTCAATTGTCACAAAAAGAGTGGGCAGAACCCTCTCTTTCTCTCTATCATTCATACTAGGTATGAGGAAAAAAAAAAATCACAAGTTCAACAATGTACAAAAAACTTCTTCATGGCCAGGGAAGTGCAGATAGGACTAAAACTTAAATTTGAAGCACTTATATGGGAGACATGGGATAGTGAAAGAATATAAACCAGTGCTTAAGGTTGGGAAAAGTTTACGTGATTTGGAAGCCTCTATCACACAAATGAGTCTTAAACATTAATAATTGGCACAGTGAGAAATAGGATGTGGTAAATACAGCTTTAAGGAAGTGGTAGGAAAGAAAATCACTCCCTAAACAAAACAGTAAAGAAAGGAAGTTTGCTTGCTTCAACGAATTTTCTAATACATACACATGATACTGGCAAGCATTTAATTTTGTCTTCAAATTTTAGCTCAGTTAATTTTTAATTAACAAAGCCAGGAGGTGTAATGATATAATATTAATTAGATTATATTAATCCTGTTATTTTTTCCACTTTTATGCCATCTACATGTTGATTGATTAAATATATAAAAATTTCACTGCCAAAATATTTATCTATTTCAAAATACTGATTATAAAGATTACTGAAACTTATTTAAAATAATAGGATAAATTGGCTTAAAACTTTTTGATTTTAATAAGTCTATGCATTTAATATTCTCAAAATAAAGAGATTATAGTTATGAAACTTTTTATTTTGTGATAAAGGATTCTATTGTATTAGGATGCTTAAAAAGAATCTCTTTCTGCATAAAAAGAAAGAAGAAAATCTTGAGCATTAAAACATAAAATAAAAATAAAAGTAAGCAACCCTTACTCCTTCACATTTTGAATGATACATTTTTAAGTGTAATTTTGAGCTTTTATGTCACATTGTCACAATTAAAGCTTGCAATTTACTTTACACAAAAGCGAGGCCTTTTAACATTTTTTTAAAAATTGCCATTATATTTGATCTCTAATGATTAGAAGACTTTATTATTTTTTTTTTTTTTAATATTTCTGTTTACTAGCAGCATGAAAATGAATAATACAGAAATAAATGCAAAATTCAAAAATATGAAATTAAAATCTATTAATAATCTCACTCACCTTATAACAATAGTGTTCTTAAATGCAATACAATATTACTAAAAACTCGTTGTGAAGATAAAAAATGTTAAAAATTATTAACATATAATTCTAATTAATATTTAAATAAACATAAATGTGCTAATAATTAAACAATATCCAAAAACAAAAATAAAATAAACATAACATGCCAACAATTGCTTACTTCATAGCAAGCTCATATTAAATATTTATTTTTCATCTATTCACATTAGATTACTAATGCTTAACAATTTACATTTAAAATACATAAACCCATATCAAATATCAATTATTATGGGACATTGGTTTCATACTTTAAAAAAAAACTTTATCAATTCAAAGCATTAACAATATCTTATCATTTATCTCAATGAGTGGTACCTCTGGAAAACTGGGAAACAATGGAAGAATCTGTGCTAAGAAGAAGACTAATTGAATAAAAATCATAAACAAACAACTCAGCCTCTTCATTTTAATAAATCTCTAAACCTTTCATAGCACAAGCTAGCAAACTGTCTGAATCAGCGCGGTTAATTTAAAAAAACTGTCCTTAGCTGGTAAAAATGCTTATATCAATTTATTTATATAACAAAGTATGTATGTATGTGTATATATATACTTACACATACAGTATATTTAAAAATATATATATATCTTTTTTTGTGTGTGTGTGAGCGTTGTGTTAACAGACCGTATTTTTAGCTTCTCATATGTAGGATCGGTAACAATCTGATGAATTTTTTATAATTGCGTCACGTTAACAANTATATATATGAAAGTATGTGGTGTTTTAAATAACATGATTTGATTTTTCATATTAAGAATTGATAAAGCATCCGGCTAAACAAATATAAAAACACTAGTTAGATGTGAGGGCCGTTAGAGTGACACTGGAATGAGACGGGAGAGACGAATGACGAGGTCCATAAAGAAGAACCAGTATTTCCTAGCAACACCATGGAACCTCATTAGCACCAGTCGCCACACAATCAGCACCATCAGCAACTGAGTGATTCGATGCAACATATAAAATCTATAAATTAAAATTAAATGCATTAGAAAGATCTACTTATTTATATACAAAATAAAAGATTGTAAGAAACTAACAAATAAAGTAAGAGACTATACTAGAAATTGGTAAGAGATATCTTAAAAATACAGTAAAGAAGCTGATAACTTGAATATATTTACTGACAGAAATTCCTTTAAATATGCAATAAATTTGTAAAATATGTTTTAATGTATGAGGGTCACCTTGAAATTATGATGTATAGCTTCATACAACTGTACGAGAAAGTCAGTAAATAGCTGGAAGTCTTAATAATATTTACTAAGATTATAAACATTATACTTTTGTGAGGGAGTAGAAACCCACAATATAAAATCCCAATTCAACTACCTTCATAACATGCAGCCTGGAACTAATGGACTACGCTTGCACCAAAATAATATTTTGCAGTATAGTAATTATCATGCTAGTCATGAAAAACCAACAAATCATTCCTATATTAAAGTGTGCATTAAGTACATAAAGAAACACACACTACACTTATATATTTGTTATTCACAATTGAAATTTGTTTGCCAATGTTAAAGAAAAATTAAAGATATTTCATACGTAATAACACATGAAACGGAAATGTTTCAAACTATATTAAACTCATCTTTTGCTTTAACTTGGGTGATGCTTCCTGAAAGTAATATGGTAAAATCTTCAGTTTTAGTGAATTTATGGGTGTCTCAAAATTCAAGGGAAAAGTTCAACATACACTCTTACTTAAATATTTATTAATTTAAATTTAATACTTTATAAAAATAATTTTTCAGTACTAAAATTTCATAATTTTTTTAATGACAGACTTTTGAACTCTATTAATTTAGTGATCTCCTGAGAAGTCAGTCAACATAGAAAAAGAGAATACTAGTATAAAAATTAAAACGTATAAATATTGAACTTTTAATTATATTCCCTTCAGACAATTATTGAAGACAACTACTATATAGTAGTCTATATAGAATATCATTTTTAACTAAGGAAACCCAAATGCAAAGATTAATACGTTAATTATTAAGATTAATTAAATTAAATAGATAAAAAAATAACACATATAATAGATTGGCTGACTAATTTTTGAAATTTAACCCATAGTTTAACCCCTTAAGGTTAATGGATTAAGCTTATATGAAATTAAGAATAGAACAGATATAACATAAACCCAAAATTTCATCAAAATCGGTTCAGCCATTCCTAAGAAGTACATAATACATAATAAAATTCTTATTTTGCCCCTAGAAAATAAACAATTTTATTTGACCTGAAAAATATAAATTATAATCCCCTCCCATAAAAATGTGTCATTTTATTTCACATGGAGAGTTTTCAACCATAGAGATTATTAGTAGATGTTTATTGTTGAGGTTTGGCCAAGTTTGATCCAAAAAATTCAATTATAAAAAATGTGTACTTTTTTATTTTTTGCCAATGTTTCGGCTTATAATATAAGCTGTAAAGGACTGTGAAATACAACTTCACAAGAAAAACATAAAAAAAAATTAAATGATTTAAATTATTATTACATCAAATTGCCTTAACTAAAAGTAATGTGACATCAAATACTGCGGAAAAACAATAACAAATGAGCAGAAATAAAAAATAATAAAAACTGCCCTCACAAAACACGCCATTCATGAAGGACACACATGTTACTTTGATAACATCACCATTCTTTCCACTGAACCATATGAACACAAACGCCTACTATCTGAAACCATTCACATTAGCTTACAATAAATCCAGTTAACGACAGAACTGAAACAAAACAAATTTCTTCAACTTATTCAAACATTTTCAACATTCTGAAAAACCATTAGCCCTTCTCATAATTAAACCTGTCTAACTTGTCTCCTAGTTCCCTAGTTCCTTAGGGGGCCATGCCCCCTTTGATACGGCAAGAGGCTGCTCTCCCTTTGTACCTACAGCCTCTTACCCCCCACCCTTCCAAACCCTCGTCGTCTATCTTAAAAATGTATGCTAATTATTACCCCACCTCCCAGTCATGAACATTTGATCCAGATGGCATGACATCCCCTCTCGCCTTCATAAGTAGGTGTGGCGAATTATATACTTACTTTGTTAATTGTTTTCGAGCCTTCGGTATGCTCTCAGGTGACTCTTTGAATATGAATTGCCTGATTCCAAGAATGTAGTCTTCTATGTAAAGGGGCCAGTTTATCTGGCGGACGTCAAAGGGGAAGGCCTCCCTGTCAGCCCGCGAGAGGGAGGAGTGGAGGGAGAGAACGTTATCATCAAGAAATTTCCACTCTCGAGTTGAAAAATATGTCAAACAATGTGCTGCTTTGTCAAGCTTCTTCTGTAGTCTCACCATACTAAAATAATTGGAAAAAATATGAACAGAATATTAGATATGAGCCTCATTTATAAATGCAAATACAGCACACAAACATATTCAATATAAATATATACTTTAATTATAACAAATAAAAATATAAAGTTTTTGATAATATTCTCATAATTAGGGGGTTATGAGAATGACTTTCTTATAAAGAGATCAATCTATCAAGGCATTGTTATTTTTTTTTTTTTTTTTATGTTTCGGTCTCTCTTGATAAATTCTATGCTAAATCAAATTAATACTATTTCTTTATTTGGCTTTTAAGTATTTCCTACAAGTGAAAAGGGGTAAAAGGTGTCATTGGCCAAGTTTCTACAAGGGAACAATCCTATGGTAGTTTGGTATTCCAGAGCTTAGCCAGAGTAGCTAAGACTGTCTAAATGTCTCTTATCGATGTCTTACCATTTAGAACTTTATTTCTTCCTATCTTCATTTAGAAATATTGTAACTATTCAGAAATATTGGAATAGATATAAAAATGAAAATGATTTTTTTTTTTTGCAATCTGCAATCTACTGCTTATTGAGAAACCAGCTTAAGGATACCATTTGGATTTGTGGAGTAATAAAAAATCCTGAGTCTTTACAGAACTTGTGGAATACATTTCAATATCAATATAATAATACTACAAAATATTGTGCTAGTAATGAAGGCAACGTTAATATTTTAGCGTCTCTTACTGTGCTCATATATTACAAATAATTTAAATACCTTTATAATAAAAAATGAACTTACATTGGTTTTCGACCAACTGCCCAAGATACGAAATCAACCAAATAGGCTGGGAAGAAGTGCAGAGTGTATTTGCAAAAATTATTAACTAAACTACTTGAGTGACATTTTCCATCTGGGTACCATATAAGATCACCAAGAGGGTGTTTCCTCATAGCATCAAAACATTTGCTAACAAATTCTTTCCAAGTAATTGGTGCTTTTTGACCTGTACAACAATTGTAAACCTGAATACCACTGGGCCTGGAAAAAAACATAAATCAATACAAACACATCCTTTGAATTCATCAAATATGATTTTTAAATTCTTTTGAATAACTTAATAATTCAATTTTATATAATAATAAATATCAAATATGGAC
>KZ808826.1:68267-87053 GCA_000696205.2 Oncopeltus fasciatus
TTTTTTTTTTTTAATTTATTTATAAGAATGTCAGTGCTTGTCTGTTTGTCAACGCTCTACAGACCACAGATTGATGATTTTCTTCATGAAATTCGGCATGTAGATTTCAAACAGTGGGAGTGGTGGATTACCTGCAATGTCAAGTGGGAATAAAAAACGTTCGATTTAGCGGATGTAATATTTAGGTTAGAGTAGTAAAGCTCGACAAATGTTTATTTATTCATAAATGCTCATTTTAGGGGAACACAGTTCAATAGAACAAATAGGAGTGGGGGTTTACCCAAAACACATTTTTTTAAACAATGCATTCTAAAAGTCACAATTTGTTCTTTTATTAAATGAAATTCGTCAAGGGCTATGGTAGTGGGGTACTTTATTAAATATCAAGTGTAAATAGAAAGTCTTTTCGTTGTATCGGGTGTTATATTTAGTTTAGTGGAATAACACTAAACACAGATTTGTATATTGATAAAAGAATGTTCTATGCGACAGGATTAAATGATATGGAAAGTTTAAAAGCTAATTATTATTATATGTTTTTTGTTGGGGTTCGGTCAAAGTAGATAACAAAAAATACAAATTAAAAAAAACAAACATCTATAAATACAAGGCAGATAATTTAAAAAATACACATTTTTTAAATTTGTATTTTTTTGGATCTACCTTGACCGAACCCCAACAAGAAACATCTAATAATAATATCTACTGGTCAAAAGAAAACTAATTGGTCCATTTTAAAAGCTAATGTTTATTAACTAAAATACAAATCCTCTTCACAGTTTGCACAGCTCCTGCGATCACCATAATGGATTTTCTGTTGAGGAATAGCTCATATGTCACAGTTATAAAGTGGAAATCACGAAGAAGCGTATTAACAGCATCGGCTTTTGTCTCGCCACTTATCTCTTACCTAAAGACAGTCATTGTCATGACACAACAATTACTTAATACCATCCCTTGATTTTCAGGGCAACTTGTTCAGTTCTTGTATGACTGTATGAAGGGGGAGAAATCCTTCTCTACACATACCCCTCTAAACCTTCTGGATTGGAACCGGCTTTGTTAAGGAAACTGACATTAGAATCGTCAAAATTATAGTATGTCCTAATGCATTGCTTTATGTCTAATTAATTTTTTCCCTAATAAATATTACTAGCACTAAAAGAAAATAAATCATGAGGGTGCATACATACTTTGGTGTAAGGGTTTGTATAAGTTCATCGTCCATCCAATCCATAGCCTGAATAATGTTCTCAGGATCATAAGGTGGAGGATATATTTCTTCATTAACTTCATATCGATCACAGTTGCAGTAAGCAGTGCTAACGTGTATTAACGCCTGGAACGGTAAAAGCAACGATAAGTTAAAAAAAAAAAAAAAAAAAAAAAAGAGAGAAAAAAACCACTCTTGAATATTATCCTAAAATAAGTATGTTAGCACGAAGGATAAGCTTTTATTTTGGGAGTGGTTATGGTTTATTGGGGATTTATGGCGCTCCACTGCAGAGGTTATCAGCGCAGTGGTTATGGTGAGGGAGGGAAGTCGTAGTTTCAAAACCAAAATGTAATCGCTCAATATATTTTGTAACTCCACCTTTGCCTCACAATCTGTGCAAAAATAGACAATAATTGCCTTTCTCTAATTAGCTTTATTCTTAAGTTGAACTGATCCTTTTTTTTTAATATTTATTTATTCGTTTTTTTTTTGCTGGTTGGAAGATGTTATTTTTATCTGATAGCATAAATAAACAGGTAAAAAACCTCTTCATGTTAGCTGAATACATTTTTAAGGAATTCACATGACTCCTAATAACGGCTGATTTCATTCAAATACCAAGTAAATATAAATTAAAGGTTGAAATTTAGATTTCTGATAATTGGTTAATACTTTCGTGTAACGTCCGAATGAAATAATATTTTATGATGAACAATTTTGATTCTAATTGTCCATTTAATGTCTCATTTAAATAGCTATAAATGTTTAGCATATTTATAAAAAAATACCTCTTACAATAACTAACAAGCAGATTTTTCTAAAAGGTAATCGTCTGAACATAAATCATTAGTAACGTGGGGCGGGGATGGAGAGGGCTCTCCTTATACTATACACAACTTTATAAATCATTAATTTGAATTGATGATAACTTTATAGAATAAAAAAAGGAGTAAAATTACATTTTACACAATTTACTTGTATCAATTGTTATTGATTACAATGAACGGCATGTCCATAACCAAAATATTTTATTATTCTAGGCTATGTCTTACATTCGGCTGTGCAATAGAATAATCTTCAAAACTTTTGCGTGCAAAATTATTAAAACCATACTGTCTTTCAAATAATTTTAATTTATCTACAAACATTCATGAGCTTCTTTATCACTTAGTTATAAGACTTTAATATTTTCCATCTTTCTGAACAATAATAATTTTAAAAATTTGTAGTTCATTTCAAAACTCAACATAAGTTTTATTGATATCCTGTGTTTAACAGTTGCTCGTTGGGGATAAAAGAAATAGTATCCAAAAAAATAAACTGATTTCAACCAATATGTTTTCTAAAGCCTTTTTAAGCTTTATTTATTATATTATAAATATTAAAGGGGTGTATATAAAAAAAATTACCGTTTTATCAAATTCAAGATTTTAAAATACTGTAAATCCTTTAATCCGATTTAATGCCTACCTATGCTTAATAATCCCTTTAGTGCATTCTGTAAGCTTGTTAAATCCATCCATCCATTCGACTCCTTAAGAAAAAACCTCGGTTTACCTAGTTGTCTGTTTCAAAGAAGAATCTTGACAGTCTCCCAGAATTTCTTGTAATTTTTACGAATTACTGAAAAAAATAACTTTTTTTTACAGTCGCTGAAGAAACTCGTTAAATTATTAAATATGAAGAAATATAAAACTCCGAGCGACCGTTGGAGGTTATTAATGAGATTCAGCAGGAAGATTTTGAGTCAAATCCGACCATAAGTACTCGCGAACTTGCCAAAAAGCATGTCTTGACAAAAGATACTGTTTGTTACCAAATACTCCCCTTGTAAAAGTTAACAAACAGTGCGCAGTAGACTGGTCTCTCATGAAACTTGTGAAAATTTATTGAAAACCCCATCTGATATGAGATTTTACCGAAAGATTGTTTCTTGTGATGAAAAACCAGTGTTTACTGGCGAAATCCGAACATTCATAAGCAATTAATAGATTGCCAATGACCGGTCAAACTGCTTTACCGGTTGATGCAAGAGGGAAATTTGTAAATAAAAAAAAATCCGCCTTTGGGTTTTTGGAATTTTCAAGGTGTTATTCATCATGAATTCGTTCATGATGGTTGTTAATGAATTCTTAACTCCACTGCGAACAACTGGACAGATGGTACGTAAAGTTGTTTGATGGTCATCCTACTTTGATAACTTATAATGAGTTTTAAAGATCAAATGGAGAGTTTTTGACCGTCAAGATTTTAATAAAGATTTGTTGGTGTTCGGTCAAGGCTGATAAAAAAAAATAAATAAATGTATTCACGTAGGCTTCGACGGTCGTCAGAAGTATTTACCGTTTCTTCTTCCGGGTTGGACCGTGTCAAATTGGTGTTATTTGCCGAGCTTTCGCACATCATGTGATGGCTTCTTCAGGGCTGAAAAGAGAATGAAAGAAGAATTCTCTTTTCAGCCCTCAAGAAGCCATCACATGATATGCGAAAGCTCGGCAAATAACACCAATTTGACACGGTCCAACCCGGAAGAAGAAACGGTAAATAAATGTATTTTTTATTATCTGCCGACGTTTGGGCTTACAATGTAAGCAGATAATAAAAAATAGATAAAAAAATTATTAACCTTGACCGAGCACCAAGGTCATAAAATTAGTTTTATTTCAAGAAGATAATTTGTCTTTACACTTCTCGTCGGGCCAAAGAAAAGTTGAAAGAATATTTCAAGTCGGATTCAAATCAGACCCCTGCCTCATCCACCATATTGTCCAGACCTCGCAACATAGGATTACTACTTTTTTCAATCCATGAATGTGGATATTCCACTTGTGAAAGAAATTTATAATTTTGCGGAAGTTGAAATTGTGGCCCAAGAGTTCTTCAAGACAGCCTAGGAATGGATTCATTGTGGAATCAAACAATTGGCTAGCATATGGCTAATGTTAGATAACAATGGACTATACTTTGAATATTAATTGTATCATTATATGATACCTATAATAATATTGATATTTAGTTGAAAAACGTTCATCATTTTACTCATTCCTTCAGTATCTACAAATTTTTGCATAGATAAAAACTTACCTCTAAGTTAACCATGGTGTGGCAGAGGTGAACGAGCCTCTTGGTGCCGAGCATATTGATGGTGACGGAGAGTTTGAGGGCCTCATCGAACTTAACGGTAGCTGCCGAGTGGAAGACCACAGATACAGTCCTGGAAAGGTGTTCTTGGTCAGAGGGACTAATCCCCAGTTCAGGGAGGGTTATATCCCCACAGATAGGGACGATCTTCCGAAGATCCTCCGGCCTCTCCTCCCGCAGCCTCGAGAACAGCTACCGACAAAGAATTGTTTATATATATATATTTCTCCAAAGAAACAAAAATAATGATAATCTATAAAAATATCTCATTGAATGAATGATTCATGTATGTAAGTATGCATGCATTTTGGAGTGGAATTATAGGCATAAGTGCCGTTCGATAAGAGTAATATGAAGCTGAAATAGATCTTGAAAAAATGTAGCATATAAGAATAATATTTCCAGATTTTTGATGGAGAAAACGGAGTATATTATAATTGTTGACTGAATTACTGGATAGGTTTGCTTGTGAGATAATGGGGAAACATCATTGGAATTAACTGATTGGCTTCTCCAACGAAAGCTAAACCAAATATTTAGTTCGAACAGCTAAAATATTGGATTAAAAAACAAATTAGTCTGCATTGTACCTGCAGTTAGTTATGATTGGTCTCGTTATATCTGGCAACAAAGAAATTACACAAAGAAACTCTAGCAGGTTAAAGATGGAATGTTTCATACTGGTTTCTTAAAAAAATCTTTTTTATTATAAGTACCTTCGATAGCACAGGGTGAAAAAGGGATAATATCCAAGAGATATTTTATGAGAATCTAAGTATGAAACTTTGAATGAATGAATTAAGTTGACTGGAAGAGGTCTTTAAGGCTGTCATATTATGAAAGTAACTTTTACTATTTAAATGATCTTATGTTCAAAGTTGATAGCCAAAATCACCAGCAAATCTCATATGGTTTTCAACTGTAGGATATTGGTAGACTATATATATATATATGAAACTCTATAATAAAACAAATAATCCCAGGTTTGCATCCAACTTCAACTACTATTATATTTCAAATTGTACCAATTGAATTTATGTAACTTTCTCCTATTCCAAACTATTGAATATTTAAGCTTAATGACTAGTCGGCGATCAATTGATTTATTACTTTACTTTGACTTCCAATGTTATTACCACTTGAAAAAAAAATTATAATTGCTCTATTTACTTGTGCAGAATAAAGACAGGATACTATTTTTTATGCGGGTTTGTTAAATTGATTGAAAACATGTTATAAAAAAAAAATGAAATATTGCAAGAAGGAATGTACAATACTTAAAAATAACTAATAATGATAGTAATAATAAAAAACTAACAGGAGCGTTGAGGAGGTCCTGCAGTCTTGCAGAGACATCCTGACCCCTCTTGGGCCGCATGAGGAGGTAGATGTTCTTGATTCCTGGGCAGGAACGGAGCAGCTTCTCGACTAGGACCTTCCCCATGAAGCCGGTGCCTCCCGTCACGAACACAGACCTGTCTGTGTACCATTCCGACACCCGCTCCCCGCCGTCTGCGCGTCGCTCCACCATCTCACTCCCAGCCTCTCTGTCCTTATCACTCCTCTTATCGGTTCCTTTACAAATTTCTCTATTTTCTCTTACTCTGATTAAAAAACACACTATACACGATTTTTTTTTCTTTCAAATATATAAATAAATTGCACTACTAAACCTATTTATTATATATATTTATANACTAATAATTACGAAGATATTACAATTTTGTTATATTATATTTCAATTTTGGTCTTCCTCTAAAATCCCCTCCGATATCAACTAAAAATTAATTCATTAAACGTTTTTTAAATAAAAATTTATTGGCAGTGCACAGTGTTTACAATAACGTTTATATATTTCTTTTTACTTCTTCTTTTTCTTTTTTGTCTAAAAACACAAAAGTCTGAAAGGCTTGGCCTTCCACTTTGTCATTTATGTGACGTTTTCCTATTGGAAGAAAAGGGGCGGCGGTAAGAGCGGGTGTCGAGGTCTGGGGTTGGCTCAGCCATATCACGCCGAGTCCAAGCTCATAACTGCTAGCTTTTTATCACCTGAAACAAAGAAAATTAAAAATTATTTATCTTCTAATAAAATTAAGAAGCTAAGCGTCAATGAAATAATATAATATTTAGGAGGGAGAATGAATTATTAAGAAAAATTATACAGCGGTCAATATCTGTGGAAATCACTAACTAATTTTTTTTTTTTTTGGTACTATTTAGGCAATATATTTTAACAAAAGGGTTGTTGAAAAAAGTTTCCAAGAAGACATGAGTGATAAAGCTTTGGTTTTAGAAACTCAATTCAATCCAATCTTTCAGATCAGGAGGCATACATAGGCTTCGACGGTAAAATACCGAAAAATATATAAAGAGTTATTGCTGTTTGTCAAAACGATTAAGAATGATCGAGCCCTCAACAGCCAGACATAGATAGTAACTGATAAAAACAACGTTTTCATATATTCCAGTGATTCTGTTAAAAAAAAAAAAAAAATAATAAAATGGGAAGGTTACACTTCAAAAAGAGGGAGCGGTAGACAAGGAGGTTGAGGACCCGGGCTGAGCTGGGCCGCCCTCTATCGAGCGGTGTAAGGGGGTCAGTAGCGGCGGCTCAGTGACACCTCCCCTCCCATCCAGGCTCCTACCTCGCTGGAACACTTGGGCGCACATCAAAAGACCAGCCACGCAAGAGCTGCGTGAACCGAGCAGGTTCCCCCGCCTTTTCCCATTCCATGGATAAATGGCTAATTTGATTCCACTGCCGGAGAAGGCATAGGCTTGCTCTAGACTATCTGGAAGGGTGACTGAGAGAGGCGCTCGACCTTCATATATATTTACCTTCATATAAGTTTTTCCTAAAAGTAATATAGAATATACATTTCTGAAAATGACCATTACACCATTTAAGTTTTATAAATTATTTGTATACTAATAATTACGAAGATATTACAATTTTGTTATATTATATTTCAATTTTGGTCTTCCTCTAAAATCCCCTCCGATATCAACTAAAAATTAATTCATTAAACGTTTTTTAAATAAAAATTTATTGGCACATAATTACATTTATTGGCATAAAATAATTACAATCAGCCAATGGTCTGTCCAATTTAGTAAGTGTTGGCTTGATGGGCTTGAGGGAGAGTAGGAACCCAGCGGTTCCTTCTCCTGGCATTAAGAAAGTATGCAAGAATATATTGTTAGAGGAGATCCCTCATCCAGGTTCTTTTCAACCTCCTTGGTGTGTTGGAAACCTTCAACCGAATTTGGTTTCCATGTATGTATTAGAAAGAAGAAGGTACATATGTGTTCTTCATAAAATGCATAATATTACATAAATATGAATGTCTAAAAATGATATTGTTGTAGGTGTAAAAACACCTATTGTGAATAAGTTTTTTTTTTTTTTTTGACTCAACAATAACTTCAAAAATTGAAGATTTTTCTATTTGGTATACCTCTTACTCCCCTTCTTATCAACCGATTGCACTCGCTAACGAAATCATCTGGCAGTAAACAAAAACAAGCTTAATACCGAAATTTATAAATCATATTTATATTGTTTCTTTATATAGAGCGCATAGCAAAGAACATACGCGCGCGCGAACACATATACATACATACATACCTTACGTATGAAAAATGTCTTCGATTCTTCATATCATTCATAAGAATAGACACAAATACGATCTGTTCATTATTTATTAATTCTAACTTATTTCATGTATATATATATATAATAAGTATGTTAGCACGAAGGATAAGCTTTTATTTTGGGAGTGGTTATNATATATATATATAAATAATTTGGAAGATCTGGTAACAGTCTTCAAGACCAGGAGATTGATATTCTGCAGACACATGATCAGAATGATAAATGAGTGACTAAATGACTAAATAAGAAAATTTTAATCAAGTTCTCTAGCTATAAAGTATAGGGAATATTTAAAACAAGAGAAAGAGGAACTGATCAGACTAAGAATAACGGATAATGCCTGCTGGGATAGAGATCATTTTGGGAGCAAACTTAAAGAATTTGGGGTTCTTTTGGCTTGGAAGGAGGGACGAGAAAGGGGATGGACTGAGGAATAGCGAGAGAAGTAAAATGAAGGCACAGGGTGTGAGAGTGAATCGAAAATTATATTTACGTGGTCCTTGTTGGACGATTCATGGCCAAATATACACACACACACACACATACACTACAAAAGTTTTGCAATATAACTTAACAGAAAGTCCCAGGAAGTTGTAAGTTATTTTGTGTTCAGACGAAACCATACGTGCCCAGTAGCTGCCAGCAACATGTCTCAGTTATTCATTAGCAGTGTCAGAATAATTACTTAGTGAATTAAGGGTCAACTATCCTTAAGTTAAATTTAAGTTATAGTTTTGTGCGTGGTTTAATGATAGATTAATGCTAAGAAGAAATGAATCATGTATAATGATTGTTTACATCGTACAAAATATTCAGGTGGTGCAGAGAATTTGAAAGGTACACTTTCACTGCTGAGAAGGCCACGAAAGAAGAGCATAACATGAAGAGAGGAAAATGCTTGATGAAGATCGGCAAGTGACATATCAACAGATATAGGAGACCTTACTCCCTCATGCACCAGCTGTTCAATTGAGTCTGCGATTCTAAGAGGGGACCTGGTGCCGAAAGGTGATGAAACTATATCATCTTGATTAGCGTACAGCTTAGTTTGGCTGTACTATTTTGACGTGCCGACCATGGCGCTAAACAAAGTTTGTATTTATGACAGTGTAGATATACCTAAATGAATATCCCGACCTGTATAGAAAGCAATGACCGCTTAAGAATGTTCAGATGGAATTGTAGACCGTCTCGCTTTGGACGTCAATCAGGAATCAGTCACAGCCAAGTGTTCCTGGCTTGTACAGGTCCTGCCTAAGTTCATAGATTCCATAAGGAACCTACGAACAAAGTCGCCTGATACAACAGCTCCCCGTACCACCGAGTATTTGGCTATTGGATTGAAACTTCTCAAGCACCCACCCTCCTCCTAGTCCTTACAGAATATATGGATATTAAAAAATATATATTAATTTTGACTGACCTTCGGCTGAGCAGTTTAAATAGATTTATGCATTTGTTTAAATAGAAAAGTTTACATTTTCTTTTCAGACCACTTTCTAATGTACTCCTCCCCCTGTTTTAAAAAAAATTGATATAATAATGTATAATATTTATCTTAAATAAAAAATATATAAGCTTAGAATGATGAATAGGTGTAAAACGAGATATTTATACTTGTGCCTATTCACATATTCATAAAACATATTTTATTCTAATTATGTCTTACTCTGGAATATCTCATATCTTGTGACTTTGCCCAAAACTTGTAGATTCCTTCCTCTCATCAAGAGGTGTTCATATTTCGAATATGTTAGGTTAAAAAAATCGTTGTTTTTAAAATTCCTTCTGGTAAGAAGAACAAATTTACTTTCACTTTTCTTAAAATATATAGATACAATTCAAACCACCCACTGTAATAAAAATTATATTTTATTTTCTACAAAATATTACTTTTATTATACGTATGCGAAAAGCTTTGGAGACCAAAGAGGCTTTAATCTTCATTCAAGCCATAGAAGAAAAAAATACAGAAAATTTTATTATTACTCTAGTTATGTGTGCAAGTGTATTTCTGCGTAGTTTTGCCTACAATTTATAAAATAAAAATACCTGACGTATCTTTATCGATCTTTATCATATCGATATTTTATTTATTTTTAAAGGTCGTTGAAAAAGTTCCTTACAACTGAAAAATTGTCGATTTAAACATTATTTTTACTATTAATTAAATTTTTAGATCGCATTAATTAGCACTCTCAGCACCTCGTAGCCAGCCTAGATCTTTTATTTTTAAGCTATGCCGTTAGTAGTATGTCATTACTCTCACTTGTGTAGATATTTGAAATAGACGAGATCGAGAAAGTTCTGATTGACGGTTTTTCATTTGACCACGCCACACTCAAGAGTGTGTCGTTTATCTGATTGTGATAAAATGAATAAAACATTGTATTTATTTAATTATTTTTTGACTATTAGAAAAAAATGGATATATCGATAATAAGTATCCCCTAATCTGTGTACAATTTCGACAGAAGAAGCAATCTGTTTTTATGCTTGCAACAGACCTAATATATGACGTTACCTTTGAATTGAGCCGCAGAGGATACAAGAATCAGGCAGCTCTAACGGGTTTTATTGTTAAGGGAATTTTGCAGAACGATAGCATTACAGAGAAGATAACATTCTGTTAAGAAAATAAAGTTTGCTACAACTTATAAAAAGTATATTATTTGTTCCCTCTTTCATAAGAGACAACGAAATTCGCAGGACATTATAAGGGAATATAAACATTAATCAAAATTTCTCATTGTTCACAGTCTATATTTCACGGCTTCACACAAATTGAACACTCTCGAAACACTTAACCGGTGAGTTACGCCACAACTATGACACGTCGCAAGGCACTTGATCAGATAGCTCCGTGGCACTGAAATTAGCCCTCCCCAACAACCCTTCGATAGCTGAAAAACAAGAGCAAAAGAGGGGCGGGGGGTGCACTGCGGCAAACCCCTCACGCCTTCCTTATCTTCCTTATAATTACTGTCCTTTTCACCCTCTCTCCTCTGTCCTCACTCATTTTTCTCTTTAACTCCCTTATCCTCATCCTATTTTTTAACTTATCGTTATTCCTCTTTCTTTAAAGACCCTAGGCTCGTCCTCTCTCTCCCAATATCACATATTTTTAAGAATCCTCTAAACTTAGATGGTGTGCTTACATCATGAATGTCTTTGGATGGAAAAATAATTGAAAAGTAATAAAACTAAGCATTAAAAAACAACTGTTACTGTTGGTACCCAAATACAATTTTGCGGTGTGTAAGAGCCCAAGATTCTTCATGTAAATAATCTAGTTAAAATGGCTGGGAATTCACTGGGAAGAAAAAAAATCAGAATAAAAAAAAAAAAAAGTAAATAAATAAAAGAATCTAGGCAAAATAGTACAGAGACCGTTTTTCGATAGAGAATTAACATAGTTCTAAACTAGCACATTGTTTTTCCTTTCTTCCTTTCACTTGCAGAAATACGTTGTTTGGTGCGTTTAATACATAAACCACCTTTTATATGGTTAATGAGTCTTATTTGAATTAAAATAGATTTAGCAAATAATTTTTTGGGAGATTTATCTCCTTATTCAATAACCACGAATGCCGTAAATATCGTCAAAAAGTTTTATTTAGTTCTAAACACCGAAACACACAGAATTTTTCAGTTAGTTTATTGTAAAGTCTAATGTATTAGTTGACTGGAAATCAGTGGTACATTTATACATATTTGAATAGTTCACTAGTAAACAGTTAAATGTTCATACATTGAACAACTAACTGTTAATTTATTATACGTTTTGGCGATGGCTTTGTTACAACCAAGTCATTGTCGCATGGATATATACTGAAATCTATTGAAAATAAGTTTTGTTAATTATCCAATTCAAACAAAAATATAGAGCAATATATATTTTTCGAATTTATTTACTAATAATTAATGAACATATAAATGTCATTAAAGAAACCCCTAATATAATTGTTTTTTAATTTTAATTATTGACCTTAATATTGGTCACCATGTTAAAGTAAACAATTTATTCTGACCAGAAATCTTAAATGACTGTCAATGAAGCTAAAGTTGCAGAATCAAATCTAGCGGGAGATTCAAGTGCTTTTTAAAGAGTGGGCTAAGTTCATAACAATGTCCTCCTTCCAGAAGAGATACCAGGTATGCAAGTTTAAAATGTCGTTTATTTCTTAAAATATATACACAGTAATTTAAAAAAAAGTATAATATATTTTATTCAAAGTACTGGCCCTCGCTTTCTACACATTTTGTCCATCTCTCGGGCAATATATGGATACCATTCCGAAAGAATGCTTCATCTTTATTTGAAATCCATTCATCGAGCCATTTTCGTACGTTTTCGAAATTGTTGAAGTGTGTCTCCGCCAATGAGTGTCCCATCGATGAGAAGAGGTGATAATCAGAAGGCGCCAGGTCAGGTGAATACGGCGGGTGGGGTAGGAGTTCCCAACCAAGCGAAGAAATCGTTTCCTTAGTCAATCTGGCTGAATGTGCAGGAGCGTTATCATGCTGAAGAATGACTTTGGCGTGCCTGTGAGCCCATTCTGGGCGTTTTTCGATCAATGCGTGACTCAAATTGATCATTTGTTGTCGGTAGCGCTCGGTATTGACTGTTTCGCCGGGCTTGAGAAGCTCGTAGTCGATTTGGTCGATTTTCTCGTTTTTGATCAGTAACATCAAAATCACCACGTTTGAAACGTTGAAACCAACGTTCACATGTCTTGACGGTTGGAGCAAGATCGCCATAAGTCTCAACAAAAAATCGATGACATTCAGATGCCTTTTTCTTTTGATTAAATAAGAAAATCATGACATGCCGCAAATGCTCTTTATTTGGCTTAAAATTAGACATTTTTAACACCAAAGAAAGGTATGATACGTCCACGTAAACTACTTAAAAACAACTGACTTTTGTAAACAAATGACTAACAAACAAAATAGCGTTTAGAGATAAGCAAATCCTTCAATAGGCTAAGAGCGCATTCTATTGGAATTAAAACGACATTTTAAACTTGCATACCTGGTAGAGGAGCCAGTCTTTAGCACGTACGTTCTTTGTTACCTGTGAAAGATCCTTCCCTTAATTTAGGATTTCTACTACAATCTAATTTAGGAGTTTGTCTACAATCTACATGAATATAACTTAGGCAGACCCTAGATAGGTTGGAAGCGAAGGAAACTCAAAGAACACGTATTTTTTAGTCTTCTGGGTACAATAGCTCAGGAAACATTTCGGAACCATCAATAAGGCGACAAATAATCTTCCCGTAAAAGAAGGTTTATCGTTGATGATTTTCAGTCGAGTTCGACAATGTCGTACCATGCTACGGGTCTCATGAATATGCAGTATGCTGAGGAAGTCGAAAACATCTCGATTTGCATTATTGCACCCAACTCTAATGGCCTTCAGTAAACTGCCAAGGACTTATTATGGATAACATCAGGAGAAGGCTGATAAAAAAAAATCTAATCTTACATTGTTAAGGTATATTTACCTTCAATCAAAATAAAATTTTTGTGAGCCAGACCGATCACTCTTCTTCTGGAGAATCTACCTTATCGGAATGTAATTGTGCGATAGTCTGACCTAGATCACTGAGTTCTGGTCAAGCTCATATTAGTGCCTATTAAAGAACTATAAATTCCTTGAAGTTTTAAAATAAACAAAAAAATAAGTAATCATAATTAAAAATTAAGCATAATTTAAAGCGTGTTAATTTTTAGGCTTTTAATTTGCAGCAAATTTATTCAATATTATTTTATAAAGTTGTTATTGTAAGAAGGTCAAGGTTTACTGTGTACCCTTGGTCTTTCCAACAAAGAAGTGATAGATTATCCTCATTATAACGACTCGATAAAGATATGGACATTTTCAAAGGTATTTACCGGACTGCATGGAAGTTAAGATAATATCGATTCTTCCTTTAAGGTAGCAGAACAATGCCTCTGTGCTGAGAAAGACGTTCGCACGCCAGACGATTTTATTACGTCCTCTTATGCATAGCATGGTTATATCATATTTACTTTAAATTTCCGGAATATGGAACGACTCTTTAGACAAGAAACTCATTTTTGCTTAGATAATTCTAAATAAAAGAGAAAGAAGTGGTTCATGCAGCATCGTTCCAATACATCTTGAACATGCCTATGGGTGTACATAGAAAATTAGCGCCTATAGATGGCGGTTTCCATTGGCAGATAGACGTCTCAGAGGGAGAGCTGTGTGAATGAAGGGCGGAAACATGTGCCTCGGCCCTGAATGTCAGAGGTCCTCTCTCGCCAGATGAATGGAGCCACTCTCAGTGCTCTCTCAATGGTGAGTCAGCCGACAACAGGTCGATACCTCCCTCTTAATCCAACACCACCCCTTTCCCCTACCTCCCCTCCGGGGACATTTACATAAATGTCGGAAAGAAACAAACACTTATTAATTATCATAACATAACATGTTCGCAGCTGATAGCAGTGTGTGCGTCCACTCCGGAGAGAGACATGACACGGGTTTTCGGGTCGTAAGTGACTTGCCATAATTGACACGTAAGACACGCTCTCAGGCTATGGGAAAGGTGTAGGAAATGCACAATTACTTTATTATCGCAAGTTGCATGTCTCAAGGAAGAGAAACATGCCGTCCTATTTGACAGGGATTTCATGGTGAGAGAGAGGAAATTATCTCGGCCACTTCTTATGCTTAGGCAGATATGTATTTAATAATTGTATATAAAATTAAAATAATGTATAATTTATACAAAAAAACGTACAATAAGGAAGATATTTAAGAGTTAAGGGGGAGGATTTGAGTTCCAGCAACAGCGACTATACTTTTTGCACTCACTATTCTTTTCGGCTCTAAGATCTCATAAGTTACTCTTATTAATGCATATTTCTCATGAAACATCGGACTTTTGCATTTTTTACACAGCTTCAGCGTGAAGTATTTTTTTTTTTTTTTACAGTAACCAGTAATATACCATTGTAATATTAACCTTTCAAGTAAGTTAAAAATTTGGACTAAAGGCTTCTTCTGTTGACGATCTCTTCAGAAATATTGCTTTCCCTTTTCTAATTTTACCAAAAACTGTACAGCTTCTCTCTGCATAAGGATTGTTTGTATTTTGCATACTATTGGGATCCAACGAATTCAAATGGCGAAACTAAGAAAATTGGGCTATAGGGCCTTACAATGTAAAGATTAGATGAATGTATTAAAAAGTTGTTTTACGATTACTATTCTCATTGAAAAGTAAAACAAAAGAAGCTATTAAAATTCTAATAACTTCACTTAACAGTGGTGGGAAGCCCATAAATGCCTCATCTCAAATATGACTCCCTAACGGAAAAGTCAAATTAGAGGTAACCTCGTGCTAAAATGATCTAATCTATGGAACTAGGGCCCGTAATATCGCTTAAGCATATGCTCTGCTATGGAACTAGGGCCCGTAATATCGCTTAAGCATATGCTCTGTGAACGTACGTCAACCGCGTGTCCCCCTGGGTAGGTTATACTACACAATGAGAATTTTCTAATTTCTAATAGAAAATGAACTTTCATATTTGAAACACTTTGATATTTATTATGCCACTTGATAGTTATTGTTGTTGTCATGCATTTTTTTTTTCTGGTTTCCAAAGAGTGGGATACCTTGCCATATCTGAGCCTGCTGGTCCTACAACTCCTCTCGGCAATTTCCTTCCACACTCTCCAGGTTCATTTCCACACGTTCATTGCTATTGTATAGACAGCCTAGTCTTCTGTACGGCAACCTAGCGCTTAGTGAGTAGCTTGCCGTCACGTCTCATCGATACTGGCAATGCTTGTCAAAGCCAGTCGGTCGACAGTCCAGAAAGGTCAGATAGTTATTGTTATGAAGGGCTTAAGATCAAGCTGCGCATTATCCCGGAGTGCAGCTCGATTCGCAATTTTACACATATTCCCTAAAGACCAACACCCCTTTTAAAACTTATGAAGTTCCCATGATCAGACGCCATTAAAATACACCTTCATTGCGCAAAGCACGCATAAGCATGGCTGGTTCGGTTTGGTGACGTAGAACTTTAGTCTTAAGTACTACTATTGGTGATCCAAGCTCGGGTGAGTTTGTTAGGAACAGTCACATTCTACTCAAAGTAGGTGTTGACACCCTGGGTGGGTTATAGAAGCTCTACTAAGTTACAATGAGTGATTATGCCTCGCTAACAGTCTATCTTGATCATTCCATTTCCAGAGTCTTAGGACCCTGCTCTTACAAATATGTTTTGTTAGATATTAATTTTTAAAGCTTTACTGTGAAAAATCCCCACATTCAAATGAATATATTTTCTCATTCTTCTAGTTAAGTTTCTTACCGTTGGATTAGCTAATGCTAATGCATTACCAAGGATTAAATGAACAGTTTCACGGCTTACTGTTTGCAGAGCTCAAATGTAAATACCACATTCGAATCAAACATCAAGTTCCAAGCACATAGCATCAAAAATAAATTCATTTTAATTGAATAGATTGCTTAAAATGTGTACTGTTTGAGCGTTGACCACTCTAAATTCAGGTTTCTTACCAGTTACCTTAAGCTTATTTAGTATACAGGCGGGTCCGATTAGCAGGTAAGCGAGATTTAATTATTTCAGCTAAGTTTTTGTATTCTTCTTAGGGAATGTAACATAATAATTGATGTTAAGGAAATAATTGGATGCACAAGAAATGAAAGTAATAATACTGTTATGGGCTATGGGGCACTAATAATTATGAACAAAGATAAATTGGAGTTAATTTATTATAAATTATAAGAACACCTACTCATTAGAGATAGCAATCGAACCTACTGCCCTTATTCACTAATAAATAAATAGAAAACACAAATTACATACAGCTAATTAACAAGTATATAAAAATAAATTAATGTGCTTATTCACAAAGAGGCCACGGAAAACTTGTTAATTTAATTGCACTTACGTGTAACTGTCACGGGAACGACGTTCTAAAACACACGATCTGACATGCAACCTGACACTGATTCGGGGTCTACTGGCGAGCCGCTTTTATAACTGTATCTAAAGACCAAGGCAGGTCTAGATGAATCCAGGAGATTTCTGCGAAAATGTGATTTCGTATTTTGAAGTAAGGAAGCAGATGGCCTCCTTCAATTGGCCCCATACCGTGAAGGTCTGGTCCTCTTGTTACGTGCTTCCCCAGTCTTCAACAATGCATCAGGCATAAATCTAATGGACTACTTCCCATTATCGGATCAGAGCTCATAAGCGCACGTTGGAACAGTTTGAATCAGAGGTGGAGCTGAAAGACCCCCACTAACAGAGCCCTGTGAGCATTGTCTTGGCGTAGCCAAACCCACTGCAGGTCGATTGAAGAAAACCGCTGCCATTGTTGCAGACTGACAATGTGGCCATCAGTCAGCTTCTGTCTCTCGACCATGGCGCCACTTGTTGCTGGCTTCCGTTCATTAGCCGCTGACATTTACACCAGGGTTCCCGAAGCCATGCTCAACAACCCCTGCAGGCTTGATATTTCAATTCTGCAGACAGGCTGAAAGTGATCGTCGTGCAACAGATGTCAGCCTGAAAATTATTTTCGTTTGTACATAAATAGAACATGAATGTTCTAAATAGTTTTATGCTGTAATTTAAATTCGAGTTCTTGAATAAATTATCTCAGTTGCTTAAGAAATTTTTTTTTCTATGACTATCTAAATGTATTTTTTTTCTTTGCCTGTGTGTGTATGAGAGAGAGATGTATGTTTTTGAAAATGTGAAAAGTCTAACTCATGACTAAAGCTTGCTAATACCTGACTGCTAAAATCAGGCAAAAAGAACTGCTAAATGATAAAGAACTGTTACTTGCAGAAGAAAATATTTGAACAGTAAATTTTTTCCCTATATTTTTATAGGACGCAATAATTTTTAAATTATTAATCTTATTTGAGCGACAGAGCATTTTTTTTTTTTCGCGGCATTTCAACCACTATTGGGTCATTAATGCCGGTAAACTACTGCGGCAAATGTACCAAGGAAGTAAGAGAGTAAAGAGTCGTTTTAGATATAATTAAGTTACTCTTTGTTGAAGCCGTAAACACAAATTTCTCTAAATAACATATAAATATTATACACGTTATTATATGGTTCAAGAATATGAGAGACTATTCGAAGGTAGGCTTAAGCAGGTTGATTTCGCTTTTTAGGAAAACCAAAGGAATTAATTTATAAGAACAATAACTTCTAGGCTTTTAGCTCTCTTATTTAAAATATTATCACAAAACATTCTTGATACAGCTTTATTGATTCCAACGAGGTTATTTCCTAAAGTGTCATCAGAACTAATTAGTTGCTCTAACTTATAACTTTTTTAGAAATGTTAGATTAACAAACAATATATTATACGTTAAGAAAGTAATATCATATCGAAATCGCCCAATTATATACTTTTAACTTGACCTTTAAGACTAAAATTATTTTCCTTATGAAAATTGTTTCCTTTCAAGATAGATTGCATAATAAATTATATTGTTTGATTTATGTATTCACTTACATTATTGAGCCTTTTGAATATTGATAAGTATTCTGCTCAGCTAATGCCTCTTGATTGCATTTTCCAAACACTACTTATGTTTGAACGCCTGCTTAAGTTCCCATTAAATGATGAGGAAGTTTCTTTGTTTTTCTTTAATCCCAATTTATTACATTTTTGTGTAAAATTAAATAAAGTAATATTTTTATGTATATATTTAAATAAATTTAAATAAGGGTGGGT
>KZ808826.1:94473-104546 GCA_000696205.2 Oncopeltus fasciatus
AGTTTGTTGACCGTAGATATTATTCTAAGATGATTTTAGTTGGGGTTCGGTCAAGGTAGATCCAAAAAACACAAATTTAAAAAATGTATTTTTTAATAAAGGATTATCTGCCAACGTTTCGGCTTACATTGTAAGCCATCTTCAGGGCTATCATGAAAATGAGAGAGGACGTCCTGTCCTTAAGTTCACATTTCCATGACTGTGTATAATATAGTCAAAACTTACTATAATACAGAAATTAATACATTTTAAATTTCACTTTCAGTTAATCATACTAATTGCTAACTTAGTTCCGCCATAAAAATTAATTAATGTAGATGGTAATATATAATTTCGTTAAAATAAAGAAAATAAAATATTTTTCTCAAGATAGTACAAAACTTTGTTGAAGTCATAGGTCTCAGACAAAATCAGTTTTATTTTACTTCAAGGTTAAACCGTTTTAAATGGGTTGTGAAATTGATAAATATTGCAATAATATAAAATTTCGATTATTAGAGGTTATTAATAAAATTCCAGGAATGATATGAACTAAAAAACTAAAAATAATCTGTTTGAGAGGCCTGTAGTATTGAAAAGAAAACAAATTTGAGAATAATAAAAAATGCAGATTTCATCATTGTGAAGGGAGAAAATAAAGCCGGAGATGAAATGTTTTGTAACTGTTGTTAGAAATGACAGGTGTAACAGCCTGGAAGTTATATCTATTCGAAGAATTTATTTCAACTCCCATAGTGTTGTTTGATGAAGCTCTTATTGAATTAAATAATTCACAGGGACTCTTATAATCTGAATTTTAAATTTCTTCAGAATCACTTTAGTAGTATAAACTTCTTTGGAATATTACATGGTAGATGGACACTTATAAATCACATCAAATATCAAACGCATTTTGCTATTTTTTATTTATTTATAAACTATATTTATATTTGTTCACGTAGGCTTCGACGGTCGTCAGATGTATTTACCGTTTCTTCTTCCGGTTGGACCGTGTCAAGTTGTTGATATTTGCCGAGCTTTCGCACATCATGTGATGGCTTCTTCAGGGCTGAAAAGAGAATTCTCTATTCACATCATTCTCTACTCAGCCCTGAAGAACACATCACATGATGTGCGAAAGCTCGGCAACTATCAAAAACTCTACACGGTCCAACCGGAAGAAGAAACGGTAAATATATATTTATATTTGCTAGACTCGAACAGTATTAATAAAAATGCATCTATTATTTACACGATATCCGTTAGCAGTTTGTGGAAAGACATTTGACGTTATATTTTATTAGATTTTGAATAATATATGTTCTGAAACTTTTAATATCAATGGTGGGAGAAAGAAGGTGAATTTAGTTTTTTAAATTAATTTTAATATCTTTCCTAACAAAAAAAAAATTCCTTGAAATTTGGAGTAACACAAATGGAACTGGATTTTTTTAAGGGATAATTTAATAGCAATGCTTGTCCAAATTAAATTGGTTGTAGCTAATAACCTTAACGAAATACAGCTGATGAACTTTTCATGACATGGTATTCTTCAAAATTTCAACGGTCCTTTAAATTGTAAAAATGTGCATTATTGCTCACACACAAACGAATCTTTATATGCTGAATTTTTTCTGGATACAATGGATGCTCATCAATTTAATTATTTTTTTTTATATTCCCTCATCGGAACATTACTTTAGGAATTTCGCTAACAATAGAATTCTTGTAGGGGGTAATCGAGATTTGGATTTTGACAACAGGTTGCGAAAAGTTGCACCTTTGTTAACTTTTTTTCTTGTGTTGTAGTCACATTGTTGCGTTCAAATAGTTTATAGCTTAAAAAAAGAAAAAAAAAAGAAAAAAAAAGAAGAGAATTAGCAAAATAAACCATCAATTAGGGGCACAGGGGTAGCTCATGGGATCCGTTCGGGTCTCACAATTCTAGCGCTGCTCACAATCCCGTCCAGGGCAATCTCTTATTTGTTAGTAAAAGCTTGTCCATAGCCAGGGATGTTTAAAATGGGGTGGTAACCTGCATATAGCTTCTCCTTTAGTGACCCTGAGTGGTTGAAAGGAAGGCTAACACTTTAATAAAAAAAAAAAGAGATTCTGTAAGTTATAAAAATGTAATAACTAATATATTTAACCTCAACTATCATATGTGTCAATGATAATAAACTTAATCTACTCACAGCTTAAATTGTAGCGCTTAATTAACGTACCTGTAACAGAGAGAAATATTATTTCATTAGTATAAGTGGTATTAGAATAAGTGGTATTATTCTTAATTAGTGGTATTATTCCATCAGTCTAAGCCAAAAGAATGAAAAAGTGCTTCCAATTAAAAATAACAAACTTTTTATTAACCATTAAGTACATTTTAATTCTAAGAGACTAAAATAAATTCAGAAGTTTAAGCAACAGAATGTTAACAACTGAAATTTTATCCTGTTCACTAGAAATACCTAAAAGGTTGACAAACCATAAATGATAACATGTTATACCCCTGAGTGTTATTTAAACCTGATTGAAAATTTAATTCAAATAATGATTGACATATTTAACCGTATTAAAGAAAAAAATTTGTTGAAAGGTGAATACCTTGTTTCTACTCCCAACAGATAATTTTTCTTTAAAATATCACCTGTTTCTAATGTTGAAAATGGAGTCCTTTGCCTTCAAGAGAGAATTTGTTTTAATATTTAGGGAGCTTCGTTGGCCGTCGAGTATTATACTGGAGAAAGTTTCAGCCAGGATGAGGAAAATAATGTACTCTAAAATTGTTAAGTAATTATTTTATTACTGGCGAAGTTTCGACTTAACTTGTAAGTCATCATCAGGGCGATAGTGATGTCTGGAGAGATTAATTTGTCAGTTGAGCTCTGCACTTCGAGATGTGACCATAAAACTCCCTTGGAGATCTCTCCTGATATCACTATCGCCCTGTTATTATCTTACAATTTAAATCGAAACGTTGGCAATAATAAAATAATTACCTAATTTTAGAGTATTTTATTTTTCTCATCCTGGCCGAACCCTGACTAATATCTCCCGCTTAAATACTTAGGAATTAAATTAATAAATTATCTATATTTAATGCTATATTTTAATTATTTAAAATTGGTTTTTCGGCGATGAGAAATTCAGCATGGCTGTTAAAAGAAATTTAAATAAGTAGTAATTACTTGAGTCCTGTTGTGAGTAAATAGTTAAGTATGGTTTAAATATTTGGAAATTTAGATTAGGCAAAATTACTGAAATTCTTATAGTGGTTAGGAAAATATTGCCTTGAAAAATATACTTGTCTTTTAAACTATATTCTTCATCAACTATGTACAACACAATTTCCAATAAAATAATTAACTAAAAATAACTATTTCTTAACAATTAATAACTACCCAACCCCAAACAGTTTTCGGATTTAGGATTTTGCTGTATAAGATCTAAAACAAAATTATCTGAGAACTAATTTTGGCTTATATTTTTAGAGTTAAACAAAATACCAAGGCCACTATTAAGCAAAAAATAATTTTAATTGTCCTTGAGATTGCAAGATTTTCTTGACTTAAATTTATATAACTTTACTCATTAAATGAACTTTTAGCTTATAGGAAATCATTTTTATATAACTTTAAACAAATAATTTTAGTTCTTTTTTATAAAGAAAAAAATGTTCAAATCTTTGAGTGCGAAATGACAAATATCTCTCAAAACTTAATTTAGACTATAAACCTTTTAAATTGAAACTCAATTTTCACAAAAGTAAAAGAAGCTATGAATGACGAGTCTAATTAATTATATTTTTAGCTAAATATATGACAATAAACAGATACAATTTAAGATTTTATAAAACTATATGTGAAGGCAGATTCCGGCGCAGGGCACGTTATTGCCGCATGACACATCTGTATTCACGATGTAGCCAGTCGATCTAATTACGGCGTAGTACCTCATGTGTCGATTAATTCAATCAATATTAAAGCCATTAGTTCCGTTTCTTTACAACAAGAAATCTATAGAAATATGGTAAGAAGAAATTGAAGTTCAGAGGGAGTCTTAATAAAAATGTATTCTTCAATATACACTGCCAGATGAGTTAAATGACGTGAAATAATAATGAAGCTTATTCATATAGTTAGTGTAAAGGCTAAAATTTATTAATATCGTTAATGGATGAATCACCGTTTTCGTACTAATTTTAATCTAAGGAAAATCAAACTTAAACAATTTCTTTTTTTTTTAATGAGGTAAAATAAATTTTGGAATTCAAAAATGTCTGCCCTAAAAAATAATGCAAGAAAGGTAATGGAGTAACTGAAAGAAAATTAGGGTTGCTATTCCCTATGGCCCCATTCAGAGCGGTAGAAGTACTGTCAGCGAAAGTAATAATATTGAGTGCCATTATGTAAAAGTCCTTTCAGGGTCGTCGAGATCGAATCTATTGAAGAGTTACATATAGAAAATTACATGTTTAGAGTCAAGATTTTGAATAAAGTGAATAATGTGTGTCGCATCAGAAATTCAAAGATGAATTTTCTAACAAATCTTAATTAAGGTTGTAATATTTTCTACTTATTCGCACGCTCAATTTAGTTTCATTAATTCTTAATCCATTCATAGAAATTTAAAAAAAAAAGAAGGAGATTGAGGTTATTCTCATGACAGATTTTTTGGAATATTCTTTCGATATTTTCTCCGATTTTATTTGGCAGACAACATATTGATGAAGCACTATAATGCTAGTAGCTTATAATGCGACAGGCTTTGCAGCAGTATGTGGTTCTAAGACTAAGACTAAGAGGTTTTAAGATCCATCTGAAGAAGAGCAAATGGAAAACTCTAGCAGAATGACTAGTATACATACCTAGGGACTATCTTCAGCAGTGATGATGGAATAAGGATTTGAAGTGGATAAAGAAGGCCACTCTTGTGCATTCCTATATAGCAAAGTGGTGGGAAAATAAAATATTATGTCAAGCTTTGATTAATTGAAACAATATTTCTTCCAGTTATGCTTTACCTATCAGAGAGGCTCTTCTTGATAATGGCCCAAGCAAATTCACTACGAATTAGACGGTGCACGAAAGAAAAGCGGCTGGAAAGGAAAGACGGGTCCGCCTACGAAATGGGGGAATTCGAGAACTACTTGGAGTCAAGCCTGTGCAAGATATTGTGGAATAACGCCAGCTCTGATGGAATTGGCATGTGTGCAGAATGAGCGACGAGTGTAGAGCAAGGTGGCCATCAGATGCCAAGCCATAGGGGCAGCGACCAGTTGGCAGGGCGAAATGTATGTACAGCCAGTTTAGATGAGATTCAGCTGGGAACATCGGCTCCTTCTTGGCAGAGATTGAGAGAATGGCAGAAGACAGAGATACAGACAGGAGATGGGTCGAATGATCTACATTTTATCTGCTTATTCACGCTTACCAGAATAAGGTGATGAACAAGAAAAGGAAAGGTTCGACTTCACTCTCATTGTTGGTATATAGCACAGTTAATAATTGTTAAGGTTAAAAGGTATGTTACTTGTTAGAAGTTGTTTTATTGAATGAATTAATACTTAAGATAGATGATAACCTCAGCATATGACATATATGATGAAATATAAATGCTAATGAAAGGAGTACCTTCGGCAACTATTTTATATATCAAAAAAGCTTTCATGGTTGATTACCATAGAAATTCTGTTCAATTAGAATTCTAAATAAGTAGTCATTCTGAAAAATTTCTTAATTATACTTATAAGTGCCAACGTATGGATTAAAATTAGTAAAATAAATAAAAGAAAATTAGTATTAGATGTTTTTTTGTTGGGGTTCGGTCAAGATAGATTTAAAAAAAATTCAAAATTTAAAAAAAAGTTTTTTTTTTTAAATTATATGCCGACGTTTCGGCTTACATTGTACGCCATCTTCAGGGCTGTTGAAATACAATGTCATGAAAATACAATAATTATTTACAATATTATAATATAGAATTGCCATAATGTAATATGTTATGAAAAGTATGAGTAAAGTAAGCTATGTAGGAGAATTCAACCTGCAGAAAACAAACTATTAAAAAAATTTAAAACATTAATTGACCAATACCTACCTATCATGAAGGCGAGAGAGACGTACTGTCCCTAAGTCACATTTTTATAACTAAGCGGAAAAAATATTTTCCGAAGGANGGGGGGGAGGGTTAGGAGGCGGAAGGTGCAGGAGAGCGGCCTGTTTTAAAAGGGGACAATAAAAGGACAAAGAAAAAAGGAAGGGTATTATTGCGGATAAGTAACTTTTGGAACTGGGAAAAATGTTTGACAGGTTTATTTTGAAGGAGGGCTAATGGTTTTTAAGGATGCTGAAAATGTTTGAATAAGTTGAAGAAATTTGTTCTATGTCCGTTCGGTCGTTAACTGAATTGCGTTGTAAGTTAATGTGGACGGTTTCAGATAAAAGGCGTTTGTGTTCATGGGGTTCAGTAAAAAGAATGGTTAGGTTCTCGAAGTCAAAAGTGTGTTTTTCATGAAAAACATGTTTGGTGAGGGCAGTTTTTATTATTTTTTTCGTTATGTCATTTTTATGATTAATTCTTCGGGAAATAGTTTAGTTTGTCTAATGTAAAAACCATAGTAATTAGGTGTGGAACAAGGAATTTTGTAAACAACATTAGTTTTGTTATGAAGGGGGATGGGGTCTTTAAGGATGGTGTTAATGGATTTTAGTTTGTTGTGGGTGGAAAAAGCAAGGGAAAGTTTTTCTGAGAGATTTCTTAAAAATTGCATAAAGATTTGGAATATAAGGAAGAGAACGGAAAATGAGGTTATTATTTTAGGGGAGGGGCATAAATGGAGAAGTGGATCAACCTCGACCGAACCCCCCCAAAAAAACATCTAATAATAATTTCTACGTTGAAAAAACTCTCCATTAAAAGAAAATTAGTTTTAATAAAAAAAAATAACATAAATAAAACATGTACGATTTATTTACAAGTAAATAGTTTTTCTCAAAGAAGCAACATTAATCAATATTTTAATATCACACATACTGATTTACGGACTAAGATTTTATATTATATGTAATTCGAACAATGGAGTTGAACATGGTCAACTAGTTCCAGACGAAATTATAAAAAATATATGCAATGTGTCCTTTTTATTCAGGTACTAGTTCCTAGTCGGTTTTAGCTGCATTTACTTTGCCCTCCATTTTCCTTTATGACCAATGAGCCGATTACTCTTGAAAGTGTTTGCAAGGGAAATCTGCTTCGTTACATTGTGAAGGAGTTTTACTAGGTAAGTAGTGAGATCGCTCATCTCGAAGTAGCTGGAGTGTACTCATTCTCGGTGAAGGCGATCGGGGAGTACTCTTCGGGAGGAGACGCGACATGGAGGAAGTGCCGAGATACGGTCATGAGGTTAGGGCCGGCATCAGCAGAGCACTGCACCAACTTTCTCGTTGGCTGACGCAAGATTCCTTCTCTTGGCTGCTGCAAACGCTCATCACACTGGCCTGCATCATTTTTGCCAAATCACTGTATTCAACTTAGTCTTGATCGACTGAAACTCTGACTTAATTAGGATATTCTTGTCAAGCAAGAATGATTAGGATTTTGTAAAATTAGGAAAATATATCTCAATTTTATTAAGATCTTAATATATCTGAATCTTATTATTATTATAAATTTATAATATAATATCCATGACACTCTTCAATGACAAATATTCAGCTGCAATAGTGCAGCTCTTGTTGATTTTATTAAGACCATTTAAGGTTCATAAAAAATAGAGGGGCCAAAGAGCTAGGAGAAAGACTTTTAAAATATTAAAGCAAAGGGAAGAGCACATATGTATCATGTGAATCAGCCACTCGATAATAGATGGCGTTGGTGTACAGTTGATGGGAGAACCTAATCCCTCGGGGCCATTACAAGCTATAAAACTAAAATTAATCTAGGTAAAGCAACAAGGTCGATATGTCTGCCCGCCAGCCCGCATCGATAAGTCGTGCCATGTCCTCCAAACAACCATCCCTTCAGAAGGTCCGTGACGCAGCTCTTGCGTGAACAGTAGATTTCCCTACAGCCAATGGGTGTCTATAAAGTCTACATTTTAGCAGTGATATTAACAGTGCACTTGGGAGGGATGCAGCTATAAAAATGATAACACAAATACAATTACAGAATGGAAATTGGTGTGGATGCGATTACCGATTCGAATGAATATGTAGAAAGAGATTGGTATTCGCAGTTAAAGATAATAAAACTTTACTGTTTTTCAGTTGATCCGATTTATTCTGACGTTTAAGCTGGCAAAAATGTTACGCTGCATGTTGTCCTAATTTATATAAAAATAAAGACAACGGTTAACAAATATTCGAGATTGATATGAAACATTATCAATTAAATATCATTCCTTTTCAACGTGAATAATAAATATATTAAAAGTAGGGAAATTGGCTATTTAGTCATTGGTTTATTTGTTAAATTTGAAAATTTATACGTTGAAATGTAATTAATCTATAAGAGAAATAAAGTGTACTCAAAGGTATTCAAAGTTGTTAAATTATCCAGGAGAAATTGCTTAACATTGAATTATGTCCGCTTTTCTGAAGACTTCACGAGTCTTATTCATAGGAAGTCCCAGTCTATATGCATAGGATGATGCAGTATCTTCTCAAGAATCATTCATTGATCATCACGATTCCTGAACTTGAGACAAAAAGAAACTATATTCAGCTGGCACCTGGCGAACGAATGCTAATAAAAATCATTCCGCAGATTTGGCTTTAAGGTGAGCAAGAAAATGGGAACTTAACGAAGAAGACAACAGTAGACTTAATTTTCTCAAAAATAGTGTACTAATATAGATTTTGTGAAAGGTAAAATAGAGGAATTTGGAAAAAACCGATTTTTGACTGATTACCTTACTTTCTCAAACCTTGGTCATAAAAGGAGGTAACAAATCCTACAATACTACTGCTACTGAGATCATTACAGCTGCTGAGATCCAATGTCCGTGCACTGCACTTTCAGAATGGCATCCTATTCTAACTGAAAGAGATGGCTGAAGAAGATGGCAGAGCGACCTACTTTCTCTAGGAACAGTTGACCAACGGTACCATTCTCATTCATCCTGAGAGAAGGTCTCCATCACAGGCCCACCACACGTACTCCCTTGAGAATACCAGAGAGCGGCCGATCTGAAGACTATTAACGACCCCTGCCTCTTGTAATAGGGGCGCAAAGGATGAGACCTCGTGCCGGTTTCCCAGTTTTTGCAGTGCTTAGGACTATCGTACAGGCAAACAACTAAAGACTTTCTAGCAGATAAGCTTCAAGATTCAATGTCGAAAACTTGGTTTGGTGCAGAAATTTTAGTGAGAGTACTTTCGTAAGGAGGGAGTAACTTTCTTCAGTAGTTATTGTGAATATTTTTATTTATAAATGTTATAACCGATCAAAAAATAACAAAATTTAAAAAAAAAAACAAAGAGGAATATCTTGTATCACTTAAGTATTGAAATCCATTTGGATATAGGTTTTCAGCTTATTTACAAGTATCATTAAAAGATATTTTATTTTTATCAAAATACATATCTATTTCTCTCTCTTTTGCCTTGATAAATTTTTAAATTTTAATATTACATTAAATCCCATTTAAGGTTTGAAATTGTTTAATATAAACTAGATCTGAATTTTAAGTATTGAATATGTACTTAGCAGCAAGGTCTAGTTAACAATATTGAATCATCAAAATGTACACTATATAAACAGTAAAAATTTTCGCTTTTGATATTTTTTAATTGAGTTGGTTTCATACTTATTCATAATTTATATTAGGTATTGTAATAGTAAAAAAATTAAACTTAAAAAAGGTGAAAATCAGTTAGAGCTTCCATTTCCCGTTCCACTTTACTTGGTGACTTTTTAAAATAAGTTTGAATTTATAGTAAATGAATTACCAATGATTAATTCATTAAGTAATTAATCAGAAAGGTTTTAAAAAGTTTATTAAAATTAAATTAACATGTCTTAGGGACCAAAGGAAAAAAATTTTAGCCTACCATAAAATCGTATATATATATACATATACATATATATATATA
>KZ808826.1:108342-122613 GCA_000696205.2 Oncopeltus fasciatus
TATATATATATATATAAAGCCTGCTTGTTTAGTGCTTAGACTTTTTAGAATAGGGATATTTCTTGATGATACTCCATCCCGCAAGACTCCAAGTGTTGGCTAAGGAGGTATGAAATATAAAAACTATGTAAAAGAAAAATAAACAACTGTCTAGGGCCATAGATAGTTGGTAAGGTAAACAATTGGAGATATGACAGGTAGATATGTGGGATTCTTGAAGAGTGAGAACGGGAGAGGAAGTCGGCTTTAGGGAGAGGGGGCCAGTAGGTCATGCCGTTATCTCGCCTTGACTCCCTGGTGCATCTCCCCCAACGCGATGGCTCTCCTGTCTACCAGCTAGCGGAACCCAACTTGCTGTAGAGACTTTCTCTGTGGAAAACCACAAGTATCTCTTTCGAATGTTACCAATTACGCCACCGAGGGAGGTGTAGTTCGTTACATGCCCAGGTTCGATTCCGGGCTGAGTAAGTTTTAGAGTAGTAAAACCAGGAGTGGTAAGTTTTTTTTCTGGTTCCCTGTACGATTCAAGTAAATAATGAAATGTGGGATTACTACACCNCTGTGGAAAACCACAAGTATCTCTTTCGAAGCAATTCATTGACTAACAACGACAGTATACAGCTATTGTTATTTTTATTGATATATTCAGATGTCTATGGAGGATTCCACGGTCACCTGAAATATTCATAGACTCTTCTTCATGTATTGACTGTGTTCAAAAATTGTTTTTTGGCCGAGCTTTCGCACATCCTGCAGGGGGAAGTCTTCCTTCATTCAGCCCTGAAGAAGCCGTCACATGACGTGCGAAAGCTGAACGAAAACAACTTATCGACACGGCCAAGCCAAGTAGAAGAATTTATGAATAATAAGTTATTCAATAAAAATTAAGGATATTATATATATCTGACATTCATTGACATATATAAATTAATAATCATGAAAAAATCCTTAATAAATAAAATTACAGTTTTAAATATATTTCTTAATGCGCAGAAAGAATATTAGAATTTTGAGTACATACGAAAAAGTACTTGAAAATTAGATTGTTATCTCTGAACGTGGCATTACGAAAATTATAAATTATATTTACAATTTTTTTTGTAACATTAAAATTCTCTTAATTATGTAAATTATTTCTAATTTTACTTTCTCAGTAAAACTCCTTAATCCTTTAGCGGAATTCTGCAATTAATAATTAAAGGGGTGATTTAAATCTCAAAATGTGGAATTTTATTTGTTTAATTTGATACGAGAGTGAGCCTGCGTGACTCTTCTAATTATATTCTCATATATCCTTGTTATTTATAACATCTTGTAAACATGTTGTGAAACAAAAACATTTGATATTAATTATAATCAATATCAAAATAAACATATATATGTATTAGTTTGCAGTATATATTATGAAATATTGAAAGTTTAATTTTATATTTATTTATTATTCTTTCTGCTTCCTATTATAATAATGACAGTTATTAATTTTAAATTTGACCTTACTCTAGCCTTCTCCTATTTTTACGGCTTTCGACCGTGATATTTTTAAGAGTCAGAATATTTTTTTCTTCAACAAAATATTATATTAAGACATATTTTAATGTATGAATTCCCCAAATAAAAATTTGGGTTAAAAACCGTATATCTTTGTGTCTCTCATGCAGGTAGGATCTGATAAAGGGAATTAGGAATATTTGTTGAAGGTGGCTTTACCCTATGGGAAATATCTCTATTAGCCTGGGATAAATCTGGTGGGATATATGCTTACATTGCTTTAAATAGAATCTGAAGTGAAGGCCTGAAAAGCTGATCCGTTGTAAGAGTTAAAATTATTTCAGTTGAGGGCCTAGGAAATATCTTGGCTTACTCAGTCTTGCCAGAGGTTGAACGGGATGCGTTGCCTACATCCCTAACTTTTCACGTGGAACTATCCTTTTTCACCAAATTTCTTCAGTTATTTCAACAATTTCAATATTGGATGAATGAAGGAATGATTTTTATACCTCAAATTATATTTTTAGACCTATTATAATTCCGCCAAGAGCTTTTGTCTAAATGTTCCCAAAAGACTCTTATCTATATTTACAAATTTACTTCTTAATAGTTTTTCTTGGGCTTTAATGAGTTTAAGTGATTATTTATTGATTTTATAGTTAAACTGGATTGTATAATTCTTAATGTTATTCTAGGGGCCGAAGAATTAATATTTCTTTTCGAAGCAGTCAAAGACGCAACAGGAACATTTTTGAGGAGTAGGATTTAAAAAAGTACGTGCCTTCATGATAATATTTTGTAAATAGTAAATAAAATTAATCACAGAGGACCTGGGTAAACGAAGCGGAATGCATAAAGACCCATTTCAATAATCTTTAGATGATTAAAGTTGATTACTAAAGTGATAGAAGGGCTTAGTAGGTCACTCGGGCACTGCGGGAGTCCCACTCTGGGCAAGCTTATGTCGAAAAATGAATGTCTGCCGAGTGCGATGAATGTTTAGAATAGGATTGCTAAATTTAAACAATACCTCCTTCATGCCAATCTAAAATGGTAAAATCCTTTTCTCCAATTTTGTGTTTCAGTAAATCAATAAACTAATTTGATCTATAACTCTATATAATTTGATATATTGTTTAAGGACATCATTTTTATCTTAGGAAGATTGCATAGGAAGTCATTTATGTTGCGGTAACATTTACATTTTTACATTTTAGAAGTGCTTTATGTACTCTGATTCTACACTTTTCGTGCAGAATTTGTTCCTATGATTTTTTCTCCTGCATTTTTAATGAATATTCAATTAGGAGTTGCCCTGTGAAAATGATAATTATAAAAACTATAAGATATCTTATTAGAATATCTGATTAGAAAATCCGAGGACTCAGATTTTTAGTGAAGTTCGACAGATCATAAACTGAAATGTCTATACTGTTTTTTTTTTTTGTTTTTTTTTTTGTAACACCTAATGATTAAATAAATTCATCGTGATGGCGGTGATATATTTGAATGGGATTTTCTGATTTGGTTCCATAAGGAATTATTATACGATGCACTTACATCATCATCAAGGCCATCGCAGCTCTTAATTACGCTGTAACTGTTCGTTAAAAATAATGTAATTTTTTTTATGGAGGTGATCTAAGCTATCCAAAACAGTCGATTTAAATTATATTTTATTTATATTTCATAGTAATTTATACAATTTTTTTTTAGTTTCTTTCACATTGGAGTGAATTGATTTATTTTTCCCCCGGGGGCGAGACAGAAGTGAGCTATCGGAGGATCTGTCTGAGGAGCACTCAATGGACTGCCTCTGTGTAAAGATGCCCTGCGAGATGAGATGCTAAGAGAGAGAGAGAGGCGGGGCTGATAAGGCATTGTCAGCCGCCAAGTGTCCTTAGATTGTTTGGCGCCCCCCAACCCGGCCGATCCTTATCAGGGCAAGCTCACTCGGGTACTCATCCGCGTCGGACCTATCACACATTTGCACTAAGTACTCCAACAGTGGAGGGGACCTCTGATTGTAGCTGAATATCTACGAGACACTATGAAAGTAAATGGTATTTCAGTTATTTTGATTATATTAAGAATTATTATTATCTATGTTAAAACGTTTTGGCTTACAGATTGTCCGAGAGATTCGTTAAGTGGAATCCCTTAATCGAAGCAATAAAAGTGAATATATTTAGGCGAGAAATATTAATTTCATTATGGTATTTAATTCCACGTAAATTTAAATCAATTAACGCAAATCTAACTGATTTTTTATTCTATTTCCTTGCATTAATTGTATTAAATATATTGGTCTTTTGCTAATTCATGAAATAAAAATTTTGGAACATATGAGATGTAAGATAACAAAGCCAAAGAATATATTTAAGAATGTACTGGTGAATGTAAAGCGCCTCATCTATAGTTTTTCCTCGCGGACGATCTAGAGCCAGCTTAAGCGATATACTTTCACTCTCATTTGTTTCACTAAGTTGAAAGATTGAATTTGTCATTTTTTCACTTATGCTCATCCTGATTTAAACAGATTTCTTGCTGTTTGAACGGACATTTTCTGTTGTCAATTATTATAATTTAAACAAAAATTTTTGCATATATTCTAATAATAAATATAAAAATTTAAATCACTAGCTAAGTATCAAAAATTATATTATTTGTTTTGTTTTGGATGCACTGGGGTTGACACTGTTCAACTTGGAAAAAAAAAAAAAAACTTTTTCTAAATTTTATATTCTTATTGCAAACCAGCGGTGAATTAACTCATAGTTAGCTCATAGATCTGTATGTCGCAAAAGAATTAAGCTTTTTTTTTAAATAAAAATAAATGAAAAATTTAGAGTAAAGTTCGCTTTTTAATATCAATGCAGGTGCATTTATTTTTCATTAAGACACCAACATCAATAATTCTAATTAATATGAGCAATAATAACAAGCAAAAATTATATTCATAATGCTCGAAATCCTGTTAACTGTAATTTTACATGGTTAAATTCTGAGGTAATGAGAGAAAAATTAAGTCTGCATGTATAAGAATTTCGGTACGTCATCTTCGACCGATTCGGTACCCTTTGACTGATTCAGTTAGGCTTTTAAAAGTTGCCATTATATAAATTTTATATCAAATTAAGGTACAAAAAACGTAATTCAAGGACCTTAAAATGACACATTCTTAACTTATACAAGGCTGGAATACACACATGAATTCAAAATTTGAAAGACGCTTAAGGAATCAAAATTTGAAAAATTGTCTTAAGAGATCTAAAAACGTAAAAAATTGTCGTAAGAGTTCCAAAAATTTGACACGTCAAATTAGTTTAGTTATATTTAGTAATAACTATTTTTTAGTAAAAAAAAATTTTTTTCCCTGGTTTCTTCAAAGGATTAATTTTTGTCTATTAATTCTCACACCTCCACGAAGTAATTGAGCACTGCCAAGAGGTTATTTATACGTAGTTATATTTAGTAAGCGAATCTCAGGAAGTAAATGATCGAGCAGGTTCACATTGTTGTCTGTGGTCAGTTACAGAGAGAGGAAGAGAGAGAGACCGATAAATTTCAAAACTCAAATCAAAAGGAATGGGTAAACATAGCGAAAGAAATGGCTCTGCATATCTGGATTTATAGGAAACGGTATAATCCCTTATGAGATATTCAAAAAGAGACCTATTAATATTCATTTGATTGTTTTGTTTATTGGAATCTACAAAAGAATATTGTCTTTCAAAAAAGAGCAAAAAAAAAAAAAAAAAAGACTAAAAAGTATGTTAGTTGATTCTTGAAGTTATTTGGTTGAAGACCTTATTCAGGAATGCACTCATGTCAAGTTCCCTAAAGTAAAAAAAAAATTGATAAAAACAGAGTGAAACTGCAATAATTTTCATTATTAGTAGATGTTTTCCTTGTTGGGGTTCAGTCAAGGTAGTTCCAAAAAATACAATTTAAAAAATGTGTATTTTTTAATTTATCTGCGAACGTTTCGGCTTACATCGTAAGGCATCAGGGCTATCATTAAGGCGAGAGGGGACTGATTCAGTCAGTCATGTCACCAGGATCCCATATTCATGACTGCTGTGAGTTTTTATTTTCATAATGTCTCTTCTGGCAGCAAAGAAGCCTTCCGAAAGCAGCCAAACTAATAATAAAGTAACTAATAAAAGATAACCAAGCGTGAAGTATTATTATATAATAAGTCTTTATTATGATCCTTCCCTCCCAACTTTAAAGAAGATGAACGAAGTAATTTTCTCTTCAAAGAATGCATAGCTATTTTCGAAATCATGATTTTAATACAAATATATACTACTTATTTAAAATTATAACATACGAGCTGTTATTACAGCCGTTAGTTGATGACTGTCATTAATGGAAGTGCACTTTTTTTTCCTTCCTGTAGGACGGTCAAGCATATTTAGAAGAAATCAAAATAAGCCAAAACATAACTGCCAACTGTCAGGGAATCAAGACACCATTTATATGCAATTCTTTCATTCCTCCACCCTGGATAGGACTTTGAGATAAAATAGTATATTTTCGGACAGCCGGATTGTCAAAGGTTGCCAATAATAATGGCGTCATAGGCGTTGTTTTTGTCTTTATTTGTTTCGTTGATATGGTGTTAGCCTGCCGCTGCACTATGATAATCAAAATAAAACCGACAGAATATTCGTTTGATAATGATAATTTATATATAAGAAATTACGGAATTTTCTACGGTTTCTAATAAGATTATTAAGGAGATAAAGTAGAGCGCAAAATAATTGATCCAATGATGGATAAAAGGATAAAATATATTACATTTTTATCTCTTAATGTTTTAATTAGTATTAGTGTTATTGTAGTAGGAAATTGTCACAAGATAAATTTTATAGTAGCAGAAATATCTCCGTATCTCCCCAGAAAAAGTAAGTCATTTTAAGTTAAATATTACAAAATGTTTATGGTCTCCAAGTCCTGTTCTCTTTTTAGAATAAGTTATAAACCATTGCTGGAAATGTTATCATGAGGAAAAGGGATTTTAGCTTCAGAAGTATCAATCAGTAACAGATTTAGCCAATCATCGATTGTGATTCACAAAGCACCAGAGGGGGAAACATTATTCGCGAGGGGGAAGGGGATGCCTGTTCTGGAATAAGAATAATCAAAAGAAACCTCATTAATGTCTAATTACTCTCGGGTCTTGGAGAAGGTTTCACTCAGGAATAAGCAGAAAAGAGGGAAACCGGAGCCAATTACTCCCGGGAAAACCCCCCGAGCCGTTATGGAACTATCTGACTAAGGGCTCTTCGCCCGACTTCTCCGTTCCAGAGTACTCCGGCGAGCGCCGATCGACAAGCGGGTCGGGACGTCACGGACGATCGATTCCTGACTTCGATCATTGCTCCTGAGCGACTGAAGGGGATCTCCAGGCTATATTAAACTTTTAATGGAAAACCTGCTACTAATAGAACCAGATCCAGCCTCATACTCTTGTAGGATGCGGGAAGTATCCCCACCTATAGGTATGAGTTACTGTTCAAACAGATTCACTGTATTTATTATGTAATAGTTACTTAAATTTAGAGTTTCCTTATTTCCTTCTTATTTATCTTGACTTATTCAATATTAAATAAATATTTTTTTTTTAAATTTGATAGTATGTCGATAATATTTTCTTTTCTGTTGTTAATAAAGTTCTGTATTTGCGAATGTTTTTTATAGTGTTATGGGCCAATAATAATTAAGAACAATGAGAAAAGTTAATGTTAATTTATTATCACAAATAATTATACCTCATTATTACAAACAAACTTGCTTCCCTAACTAACGAATAATAAGAAAATAGAAATAGAAAATTATAAATTAATTAATATGTTCAAATAAATTAAATATGCTTGTTTACAAAGAGGCCATAAGATAGTTTGTTAATCACACACTTCGCTGTTACCGAAACTGCAAAGGGCAAGACCAGCCCGGCGCTCGGATCTGCCATGGAAATGGGCACTAAATTATCACTGAATCTGGGGGCCGCTGGCGAGTTGCTTTTAACTCTGAACTGTACTGGCGAGAAGGGGCTAGAAGGGCCTACACGGATTTCCTAGTAAGTCAACTTCCCTTCCAAGACATAAAACATCTGCACCAGTAAATTGAATTAATTTCTTTAGTGACTTCTAATAGAGGTCTATCTTTGGTTTATTAAACAAGTTTTAGTATTACAATTTTGTCCTTTTAAAATTTACGGAAATAGTTACAAAAATATATGAAACAAAATAGGTGTTGAATGTAATTATGTAACATTCATATCCTATATAATCATATTTTTTTAGAAAAATAACGAAAAACGTAAATTAAGGAACCTATTTAAGACTTCGATTGTTGGGCGGGGCCTCTTATTTTTAAAATAAAAGTTCTTTTTTTGTTTAAAATCAGATGTGGGGGGAGGAAGGAAAAATTTATATTATCGATATTTTAGTTTGTATTTGACTAATAATACAGTTTATGGAAGATGTAAGGCGAAAAAATAAGAAGATATTTACAAATAAAATGACGATGGCTGACTGCTTTTTCCATTCTACCCTGTTGGCCTGTATAAAGCCAGATTTAGTAGACTTTTTACGTATTTACTCTAATCTATGACCATCTTAATGACAAGCACGAAATATTCTAAGTTACAAAGTTCCTGCGTGTCAAACTTCTGATTAGTTTACTACTTACATATTAATATCTCTTTAGTAATAAATATTCTATTTAAGTATAGATTTTCTGTAAAGTGTGCAACCATGAGAATTGTATATTTAAGTGTGTAGTAGTAATAATGGAAAAATTAGCCGGCGAAATCTCTCGAACAATTATCGCTACGAAGAACTACGAACAGAGCTGTGAGTTGAGCAAGAGTGATCAAATCACCCCAAGAAGTCACAAAACAGTTTGCCATAAGTTAGTGCCGAGTTGCGAACACATTGATATATTTGTTTGAAAATCGCAATTCATAGTATGTCCTTTCCTAATAATCAATCATTAGGGGACATGCATATTCAATAAGGACGTTGTACGCCTAATGAGACTTTTGAAATATTTTTCAAAGTTCTCTTCTCTAGTTAGACTTCATTGTTAGTTTGTATATCTGTTGTTTCAACGCTAACAGTTACTTATCCTTCGAGAATCATTTGAAAAAACAAACTGAAAATAGTGTGTGTGTACATATATGTATATATAGAGGGGACTGATTCAGTCAGNTATATATATATATATACTCACACACCTTTACTTGCACACCCCTATATTTTCATTATGTTATAGAAATATGATTCGTGATATGAAATATGATGAAAATATTGTTCATAGTCATGTCGTCTTGAAATTGAGAAGAAATATGATTTTTAAAATGTTTACAGTTACAAGACTATCAAGCAATCTTAAAGGTCAAAACAGAATAAACATTGATGGAAAACACTGTTCAAAGGAAAACAAACTAGCTAATCAAAAAGTGGTAAAGTAGGCAAATATCTATTTCTGACCGCACTTGTAGGTAATCTCTCGATGTTGTTCCCATTTCGTTCATTAACAAGATGAGCAGTTATTATTGTATTTAAATGCGACGTGGCAGATTTTGGAAAAGAAATTTAAGCTACTCCAGAGCTTAGATACACACACACACACAACCATCAACTCTCGCCACAGACCCCACCACTTACAAAAACACACAAACACACACGCACGCACGCACAGGATTCTATATCCACTTTCCCTCGATACCATCAATACAGCAAAGATAGTCTGCAATGTATCAAGCTATTTTTGGAGCTTATTTATCGGTTCTCTAAACCTCTACAGTTCTTCGCTCTTTTCTCTGTTTCATTCGTGCTTTTATCGATTTTCAAAAGAATGTATGTATTTAGTTGATCATAGGATAAGAATATCTGAAATATTTTTTTATATTGTCTCAGATTCAATCTACTTATTATTGAATATTATATTCAATCAAATATTCAGAAGTGAATATGATTTCAACAACTAAAATGTTATTTTTAATGTGGAAAAGTGATTTTTCCAATTCTTTGCACATAATTTCGTTTTTTTTCCCCCAGGCATTACAGCCACGGAGAGTCATTATTGTCTCAAGTTCAATGACTATTTTATGTTAAAAATATAAATATTTCATAAGCTAGAATTCCAAATTCTTTATTTTAGGTGCGAAGAATGCGATACTTAGATTTCCATATTACATATTAACATTTTAGTTAGTTATTTGGAAAATACACAATTTTTTAAGAGATTTGAAGCCTGAAATATATATTTTAATTTTTAAACCAATTTAGAAAACTCCAGAAGATATGAGTTTTAAAAGTACTACAAAATAAAATAATATATCATGAATTTTTACGTCAAAACTTTCGTTAGAGACAGAAGTAAAAAAGAAATGCTTTATCTGAATATTCGCAAGATATTTTTCTAGTCTTTTTATGACGAAGGTTTTGTCAAATGAGTTAATAATTAATAAAATCCTTAATCTAGTAATTATTACATAATTATGTAGTCTGCTCATTAATTATGTAGGCTTCTGCTAATCATTTCCTTCATCGAAAATTTTGACAGGTTTCTAAAATTCTAAAATTATTTAATTGACACATTATATTATGAGTTGTGATATTTCCTCTGGCTTGAAACATATAAACTTTTGGAGAATTTTTTTCTTTAATTAAATTTGCCGATTTAGTCTTAATGTGACTAAAAAGATACTCTATACATTACTCACCGTCCCACTGATAGTAATTAGGTTGAGTTTAAGATATCAATAATAAACATTACTGAATGTAAGCATTCAACAATGCTGATAAATATAAATAAGGGGAGTAGGAAGAGCACTGTGTACTTACTTAACGAGTCGGCGTACGGCGTCAGATGACAGGCGGGATAACAGTGTCAATTCCAGGGCGGGGGGAGCGAGGAGTGGGGAGCGAAAACCAAATATTATGAAAGTTGTCAAAGGCCGGCATTCGTAATACCACAGATAGGTAAACAAATACCGAGGTAACAACCCGAGTTTTCGGTGCAAGGAATAATCTCGCCTTGAGGAGGAGACGATTCGATAGTCTGTGCCAACCTCAAGTAGGCGCTTCAATATATTTGTAGGGATATTGGATATAAAAACCAGTCTTTAAGTATATGTACATCTTATGTACAGAGTGTCTTATCTTGAGAGTGGTGTCATTGGTCATCTCTCCTCGTGTGATTGACATTGAATGTCATTTTTTTAAATTCATTGTGGTGATCAAATTACAAAATGTTTTTTGTTTTTTTAACAGAATGTAATAAATAAATAAAAGTTTATATAAAAAAAGAGTCTTATGAGTAAAAAAACAATAACTTTATTAGATATATCTCCTGTCAAGTGGGGCTCTAATAAAATTAGGGTCTCACGGCAAACCTGGCGCTACGGATTCGACTTCCGTCTTTTGAGTACGTCTTTAGAATAGTGTTATACATAAGTTTAACCTCACCTTCAATATCCTCAATGACTGCAGGGAGAGTAACAAAATAAATTAAATGAAAATCTGGAATGTCCGTCACTGATCAACACCATAAGTATTTTTTTTTTTTTTTTTTCATAAAAACTCTACCATAGTAAATTTTCATATTTTATGAATAAACTTTCATCTACTACACACGAATAAAAGAATGTGAAACCTTATAGTAAAATTTCTNAAAAAAAAATTAGTAAATAAAATCAATTGAATGTCACATTGCAAGGAGAAGGAGCCCATTGACCCCACTCCCGATACATTTAGTTGTCAAGGCCCAAGAGGCCGCGAGGCCATCTTCATTTTAGTCGTCGGGGAGAGTTATAAGGATTGGATTCCGACGACAGGTATATGGCTTATGGATTAGGATGGAATTGAAGCTTGCTGCTGGAAAAGTGTGATGCTTGTGGAGATGAGGTCTTGGACGAATGGAATACGTATTAAAGTCGTGAGGAAGGGTGAAGTTGGACCCATAATATGGAGTGTTTGCAATTATTCTTAGGATATTCGTATTCGCCGGATGTTGGAAGGTTTAGCAGCATCCCACAGTTCTGCACCGTGTGTCCCGTTCGGTCATAGTAATGCCTCGTACAGTGTCAGTTTATTCTGTTGTGAGCTGTGAACGCCTGCTTAAAAGTTTGTATAAGACTCAGCAGAGTCTGTTGAGTTCTTGTCGCTTAGCCACACATATTAAAAAAACAAACAGATGTGCGATGTATCTTAAAATATTAAATATATGCCTAGTTGATCAAAAAGGCTATTTGATCCACCATTGTTGTACTGGCTCGCTGATTGCACCAAGGGTTGATTATGATCAATATTTTGATTTTGACAATCAATAATATAATTTAATTTCACTATGATCATTCATACAATCTTACTGTACGGTATTAAATTAATTATTGATATATCCACCCATTGACATCAAGATGAAAACAACAAGAATGAATATAGAAGAACCTAAAGCTTAAAGATTCAATGAAAAATCTAATTTTTTTTTCATGATTTCTATAATTATTATGATGTAATCATTTACTAAGAAGTATAAAGAAGGCGTAGTAAAATATATCAATTAATTTTTATCTGCTCATCAAAACAAAAATTTCCATTTCAAAAATTAAAACTAATAAATATCAAAGTAGAGCATATACTGAATACTGAATTTTGGATTTTATGCAAAATCATTTTAAAAACGCATCTGCAATAATGACAACCCCCTACCCCTTTTTCTCTTTCCCCTCGAACTGTTGAATGTATGAGAGGTGTTTATTTGAAACTCAAACAGCTTGGATCTATTCTTGTAAAGTTTACCTAAATGGTCGATAAAGGTCAAGCGTTATTCAGTTATGACCGTATTATTATAGGACTCTTTTACCAACGAGAAATAACATTCATTTTGTAACTTTTAATAAGTTTTTAAAAAATATGTTCGTTAGGTAATTTAGAAGTATTAAGCATATTTCCCATATCGATAAGTATAATTTCCCATATCGCCATCTTTTAGCCGTACTTAGGAGTGGGCGTAAATAGTATCTGTTTCAAATCATATATATACATAGAATTTTAGTTATTTGTTTGTTCGCTATCTATGCTCAGTTTTTTTCAAATAAAGAAGCCAAATTGGGGCTTCACTTTTCATTAATAGGAGAAATCGGGGGGAGAAAGGGAACAAGTTATACCTCAAAATTAGGTACATAACACAATCGGTTATATCAAAAATTTGAAAATTTAAATATAAATTGGACTAGAAGTATGAAAAATGGGTGTGTGAAAAAAAAACTGGCTTTTGGTATGTAAAAAGTAATAATATTCTTAATATATGTCCGATTTTAGATATTCGTTTTATATTTTTTATGTGACTGTTCAATATAAATCATTATATTATTTCATAAAGTATTAAAAAACACATTTTTGTATTTTCCCGAATTTTAACTAAAAATTCAATTTATTTCGTCCGATTAAGTGCAGTTAGTTAAAATTAACCTATTACAAATTTTTTTTGTGGTATATAATCTCAAGTAAATTTTAANTACCTGAACTTTTGAAACAATTTTACTTCATAGAATATGATATTATTTTAAAACAAATAATATTCTATCACTTAATAATTTAGTTTTCTTATTGATGCCTCCAGTTTTTGGAGTAATATTGTTAATAAAATTATCAATTGGCGAATCAATAGTATAGTTACATATAATGATAATTATTGACTCTATCTATAGTAACACATTGTGATAATGAATACTATACCTAATAGTTTTTAGTGGAAAATATCTTCAAGCTTTCAACTTATTTAAAGTGATAAGAGATTTGATTCAAGCCATTAATATTATTAAAAACATTCTTTTATTTTTTAAAATGATGTATTCATACATGAAAAAATTTAATTTGATTGTATGACGCTTAACATAATGCAATTGGAGTCCAGTCTTATTTCTTGGGGAACTCCCACTACTTCTTCCGCTTCCTCCACCAGCCCAGCTGCGGTGGACCTCGGCCTTGAGACGGCTGAGGAGCCATTAGGGCTGCTTAGCAGACAGACCATGTATATTCCCATGTCCCCTGTATGCTTGCCATGTATGTTCTATGTACGCTCGTCTCCTTCATTTCCACTTTCTACATCAAGTCCAGCATAGATCCATTTCTGTTTCATACTTCTCGAATCCCTGACTACTTCTTATTCTTTCTTGATAATTCTCGTTCGGTGTTTCTAGTCTAACGGGGTGTTCTTGCTCTTGTATGTCTAACGGGGAGACTGGCCGTAAAACCGTCCCTCTAAGAGTAAACAACGATAGCTTTATCCCACTGCAATACCAAAAAGATGAACAAGAAAGCTTCCTAAAACCAGTAGCATTATTACATGGCGTTTAGAAAGAGACGATTATTAACCAATATCCTGGCATTTGATAGAACCCCATTCCCGTTGTATAGCGCTTGGTCGTGTATGGTCACGAGCTCGAAAGGACAATTCTCCTCCACTGATTACTACCGACAAAGTAAACAGAATTGGAGTTTGCCTCACCAGCCGTTAAAAAAAGGTAAATCAATGATTTAGTCCAGACAATAGTTTTAGTCGAAATCACTATAGGAAATATTTTAAAGTAAGAACATTAATTTATTTATTTTAGAAATTACATACTGCACAGCGTGCATCTTGCAATGTGCTCTCCTAGTTTACAATAAATAATAATAATAATGTACAACATACACCATATAGTAATAAAATAATAATAATAATAATAATGATTAAAAAAAAATAGTATACCATAGCATA